>JABUQX010037008.1:0-7500 GCA_015478945.1 Trachelipus rathkii | reverse complement strand
AGACGAGATGGTGATTCATTGGATTTGGAAGTTGTATAACAAAACGTTTATGGAGGGTATAGTTCCGAGGGATTGGAGGAGGTCAATATTAGTACCTTTATATAAATAAGGGTAAGGGGAAAAAGGTAACTGTAAGTATTATAGGGTAATTAGTTTATTGAGTGTTGTAGGAAGATATATGTTGATATTTTGGTTGAAAGAGTGCGTCGAATGACTGAAATACTGAACTGATTTGGGGAAGAACAAGGTGCGTTTAGAAGTGGTAGAGGATGTGTGGATCAAATCTTTACATTGAAAACAAATGATTGACAAAATGAGGGAGAGAAGAATAAATTATTTAGGATTTATGGATTTCCCACAGGCGTATGATAGGTTAATAGAGAATCTTTGTCAGGTGTTAGTGATATGGTGTTGGTGGTAAGCTTCAGAATGGAATCAAAAGTATGTATGGTATGACGATAGTGAAGCGTGTGTAAGAATAAATAGAGTCGAAAGTGATTATTTTAATATTAATAGTGGAGTGAGACAGGGATGTGGTATGTCTCCTTGGCAATCCAATCTGTATATGGATGAGGTTATGAAAGAATTAGAGGTAGGGGTGACAAGGGATAGAGTTAGAATGATGGAGAATGAATGAGAGTGGAGGATTCCCTACCTATTATATGAGGATGATTTGGTTTTGTGTGGCGAATCTGAAGAGAGTTTGAGAGGATTGGTGGAGAGATTTGGCAGGGTGTGTAAAAGGAGGGGTTTTGAAAGTAAATGTAGATAAGAGTAAGGTTATGGTTGTGAGTGAGGACAGACCTCAGTGTGAAGTTATGTTAGATGGTGAGCAGCTGGAAAAAGTGTCTAAATTTAAATATTTAGGATATATGTTGAATGAAAAGGGAGCGGATGATGTAGAGTGTAGTAGGAAAATTGTGAATGGCACTAAGGTGGCTGGTGCAGTTAAATCGTTGGTGGATGTAAAGGGACTAAGTGTTGAGTGCGCTAGGGTCTTACATGAGGGTATGTTGTTACCCGTGTTAATGCATAGTAGTGGGACTATGGTCTGGAATAAGAGGTATATATCTATTACAATGTTTTGTGATGGACAATCTTAGTGGCGTGGTAAGTGTGAAAAGAAATGAGAAAATGAGGAATGAACGTTTTAGAGAGTGGTTTGGTGTGGAGATTGGGGTAAATAAGAGAATAAATGAAAGTACGTTGAGATGGTTTGGTCATGTGAAAGGATGAATGACAGACGGTCGGTTAAACGGATGTATAGTTGTAAGTGTGTTGGGACTGGATGGGAGACAGAAGAAAAGTGGAATGAGTCAGAAAAAGAATGCCTGGAAGAGAGAAATGTGAGTTTGGCAGAGGCGAGAAGAAAGGTGCATAACAGGAGTGAATGGTGGGTTTTGTGAGGAGATATGGTTGTAGCCCACCTGGGCCAAGGAATGAACCCCACATTGACGAGAGGTCATAGTTGAGGGTCCATCGCGGTCCCGTGAAGCTCTAGGGTGGATTTTTCTGACTGCGACGAGTTCTCACTAATTGGTATAAAGGGGGCGGTAAGGCTGGGCTTTCTTTTCTACTTGCTTCATATTCTTCTACTATTTTTATGTTTCCGGTATATGTTACGCACCTTGCCTCCAGTCTTGGGGAGATAAGATGGGTGGTGATGATGATGATGATGATGATGATGATGATGATGATGATGATGATGATGATGATGATGATGATATATATATATATATATATATATATATATATATATATATATATATATATATATATATATATATATATATATATATAATATATATATATATATATATATATATATATATATATATATATATATATATATATATATGCAAGTTTTCATAAAGTACTTGTACTTGTACTTGTACTTGATACCATGTACTTGTACTTGTACTTGAACAAATTCTAGAGTACTTGTACTTGTACTTGTACTTGAACAATTCTAGAGTACTTGTACTTGTACTTGTACTTGAAAAAATGTACTTGAACCCAACCCTGATATATATATATATATATATATATATATATATATATATATATATATAGATAAAACTATACTATATATATATATATATATATATATATATATATATATATATATACTAATGACTCGCGCAATAGACTCAGCGATTGCTAAGATCGCCAAAGAGAATTCAATAAAAGTTTATTCAAAATAGATTTTAAATTCTTAAAAGGTGATGCAATGTTTTTCAAATCTTGTAAATCGTTATGCATTTAGGATGGGTGCTTTCTTATGATGTGGGTAGATTCGGTAGCTATCTATATCTGAGCTCTTTGCTGAGCAATTGAAAATGATAAGAAGCCCAAGAGCCATATAAATGTTTGCATGTTTCTTTTTGAAAGTATTTTAATTGATATGAAATGAATATTTTCCACTCACAACTTTTTTTTTTTTTAAGTATTTCTACAATTTTTCCTAAAAAATGAAAATAATAAAAAAATTGAAATATTTTAACGAAAATTTTAATTATTTAAGTAATGACTTTCTCTTGCATATTAGTAACAAAAAAATAATAACTGATATTTTTATAACTTATATAAATTTATAAATTATTTTAAAGGGATTTTATAGGATTATCACTGAAAGATTTCTGCTAAGTGTTTTCAAATATTTTCTGCTTTCTTCAATTTTTCAACGGATTTTCAAAACTGTTTCAAGTACCTGAAAATTTTTCGGTTGGGGGAAATCTGAACCCCAAACCATGAGTAACCCTACTCCCCTTAATTGAAATTTGGATAAAAATTTTACAAATGCTAAAGCAATCAAATTTATTTTCGATATTCTTCGACATAAACCAATTTTTATTCTTAATTGAACGGGAGAAAAGATAAGTGTTATAACCCACAATTACTAATAATAATTGAATGTTAAATTAAATTATTTTCAACCTTCTTCAATTATTAAACAAAGATTATCCGAACAATTATGTTCGCCAAAACACTATTAACATTTAAGTAAAAATACTTCCTTTAATGTGAAAATAATAAAAATATAAATAATATCTGTTAATAAAATAAAAAATAAATATGTATTTTTAAATAATAAATATGTATTCATATATATTTACTTTATTTTACTTTTTTTCCATTGATCTTTACATAAGCCCAAGAAAATGGAATGGAAGAAAGAAAATAAGAAAGAGAAGTTATCCACCTCATTGCATCAAACTGGAAGAACAAATCAAATCTTTTTAGCTCCAATGATTTAAAAATAAAAAAAGAAGAAGGAAAAAAAACTTTAAAAGATCAAATGATTTTAGGAGAAACTAACTGTAAAATGATTCTACATAGGCAATTTCAAATTTTTTAAATATATTTTATTATATTAGGTAAGAATAACGTAGGCATAAGAATAATGATTACTCTCTCTCTCTCTCTCCATATATATATATATATATATATATATATATATATATATATATATATATATATATATATATATACTATATATATATATATATATATATATATATATATATATATATATATATATATATATATATATATACTATATATATATATATATATATATATATATATATATATATATATATATATATATATAAATTTAGTTCAATTTCTCACCAGTATCTTATTATTATTATTATTATTATTATTATTATTATTATTATTATTATTATTATTATTATTATTATTATTATTATTATTATTATTATTATTATTATTATTATTATTATTATTATTATTATTATTATTATTATTATTATTATTATTATTATTATTATTATTTCACTTTCAATGGTGGCGTAGCTATAAGTCCATTTTTAGGGGACCCTTGCATCTCCTACTGAGGTGTATGGTGTATGAATATATATTAATTTGTTTTTAATGGTGCCATAGTCAAAACTCTACTTTGGGTGCCCAGCACCCCTTACGGAGGATGCATGGAGCCTAAACTATACCAGCAACGAAGTGACGTAACCAGAGGTGTGGCTAAGTGATTTAGTGGGGGATAAAACCTCTCAAAACCTCATTAAATGTTTTCTTCTGGGTTCATCTGCGAAATGGATGACTTACTACTGGAGTTGATATTTCCAGAGTACTGAATGTTTTCTATTTTTTTTTTTTTTAATTTTAATTTCCTCAAAACTTTTTTTGGGGAGTGTAGAATCTCAGCCCACTCCCCCTGCGTACATCACAGCAAAAAGTGACAATGTCAGGGTCACTGGTATGGTAATTATCAAGAAAAAAATCAAGAAGAAATTGGTAAATTGCATTCAGCTAACCAATGACCACCATTGCTGCCACCAATAAGTAGTCCTTGAGCTCTTTCGCAGAAGTAACATGAACACGGCACATTAATATTACAATGAGCTCCTTCGCAGAGGTAACATGAACATCAAACATTAATTAATGTTACAAGTCCAAATCTTCACCCCCGTTGTCAGTTCTATAACTATTTTCTGCAATATGTTTATACACTCTTTATCAATTGAAGAATATATTGACTTCCCTCAGACATCGCCTCTTTTTTTCCAAACCTTGATCAAATCGCACCTCAAGAACGCTTCTAAATTATAATTGATTCATCTGCATTTATTTAATAGCAAAGCTATTTCCAATTTCTGACACAAATTAAGAATTTTCCAATACTCGTAAATCTATGGAGAAATCACATCTGATTTTCCAATCTGTTTCTTTTGGTTTCACAACCAAGTGGTTCAGATGAATTTCATGAATATATATATATATATATATATATATATATATATATATATATATATATATATATATATATATATATATATATATATATATATATATATATATATATATATATATATATATATATATATATTTTTTGTATATTTATATCTATATATATATATATATATATACTATATATATATATATATATAAATATATATATATATATATATATATATATATATATATATATATATATATATATATATATATATATGCGTGGTGAATCTGAAGGAAATTTAAGAGGATTTGTAGACGGGTTTGGCATGGTATGTAAAAGGATAGAATTGAAAGTAAACATTGATAAGGGTAAGGTGATGATATTGAGTGAGGAGAATCCGCTGTGTGAGATCATGTTGGATGGCACGGAATTGGAACAAGTATCTGAGTTTAAATATTTAGGTAATATGTTGGATGAAAAGAAAACTGTTGATGTAGAGTGTAGAATAAAGTGGTGAATGGTAGGAATCTTTGGTGAATACAAAGGGACTAGGTCTAGAGTGGCCTAGGGTTTTACATGAGGGTGCATTGTTACCCATGTTAATGTATAGTAGCGAAACTATGGCGTGGAGTAAGAGGTATAGATCTAACTAAGGTGCAAACTGTTCAGATGGACGGATTTTAAGGGCGTGTTAGGTGTGAGAAGAATTGATGAAATGAGAAATGAATGTGTTAGGGAGTTGTGTGATGGGATGAATGGCATAAATGGGAGAATAAACAAGAGTGTATTAAGATGGTTCGATCATATGAAAAGGATGGATGATAGTCG
This sequence comes from Trachelipus rathkii, assembly GCA_015478945.1. NCBI lineage: Eukaryota > Metazoa > Arthropoda > Malacostraca > Isopoda > Trachelipodidae > Trachelipus > Trachelipus rathkii. The sequence goes on along the minus strand of JABUQX010037008.1, from coordinate 1,955 downwards.
GTTGGTCAAGCGGATGTATAGTAATGGGTGTGCCGTGTGCTGGAAATCAACCGACTGGGAGACCGAAAAAAAAGTGGATTGAGTCAGTAAAGGAATGTCTGAAGGAAAGGAATGTTAGTGCGTCAAAGGCGAGAAGAAAGGTGCATAATATGAGAGAATGGCGGGGTTTTGTGAATGGATATAGTTGCGGGCCTGGCCCAAGGGATGAACCCTACATTGACGAGATACCACAGTGAGGGGTTCGTCGCAGTCTCGTGAAGCCCTAGGGTGGATTGTTTTATTACTGTGACAAGCTCTCACTGTTTCCGGTGTATGATGCGCACTTCACCCCCAATCTGGGGAAAGGATGATGATGATTATATATATATATATATATATATATATATATATATATATATATATATATATATATATATATATATATATATATATATATATATATATATATATATATATATATATATATATATATATATATATATATATATATATATATATATATATATATATATATATATATATATATATATATATTTGTGTGTGCGTGCGCGCGCGTGTCTTTCATATTTATCTTTTTCTTAACTAAACACACTAAGGGATAATCAAACAACTTTTTTAATCCTTTTAAAAACAAGAAACTGATAATGATTCCAATTTAAACAATAAATTAATCCAAAAGAAGAAATCATCCGATGATTCGTAATGTCAATATTTGCTTCAAGTATATTTAAGTAATATTTCCTCATATGTTTTCTCACTATTCAACAAACGCTCTTTAATATCATAAAGTTTTTTCTCTATTTTTGCTTACGTTTTAAGTTTTCTTCGTTTTCCTTAATCCTTATTTTTGTATTTACTTTCCATCTCGAATCAAAATAAAAGTAGACTTTGGAATATAAGAGAGAGAGAGAGAGAGAGAGAGAGAGAGAGAGAGAGAGAGAGAGAGAGAGAGAGAGAGAGAGAGAGGCTCTTGAAAGAAGAAGAAGAAACAAGCTTTGAAAGAGAGAAAAAAATGACTCTTGAAAAGAAGAAGAAACAAGCTTTAAAATCAACGTTATAAAAAAAAAAAAAAAAAAAAAGGTTATATCTCGGAGAGGATTTTTTCTTTTGGGCAAATTTTTTCCTCATATATAAGACGCATAAAGCATGCATCTACTTAGGCGTTAAGTTATTTGGTTTAAATTTGGTAATGGTATTGACTTTTCTCTTTTCTTTTTTTAAGGTGAATCGTGGTTATAACGAAATAAATCAGGTGAAAGCCTCGCCTCGAGCTTTATTCGTGCGGAAGAAGTTTGTGTATGTGTTCAAAATTAGGAAATTAGAAAAAAAAAAAAAGTAAACTTGATGTTCTCGCCAAAGTGAAAATATTCGAATCAGCGAAAAAATGTTTACTTGAACTAACATCCAAATACAAACACAAACACTAAATTTCATTTATTTTAACCAATTTAATATATATATATATATATATATATATATATATATATATATATATATATATATATATATATATATATAACTATATATATATATTAACTATATAATATATATATATATATATATATATATATATATATATATATATATATATATATATACTATATATATATATATATATTTTAGGTGTGTCAGTGTACAGGACCCACCACGGCTCACAGAGAAGCGGCCATACTGGGCTGAAAAATCAGCACCATGGGAGGGCCCTGTCATATATATATATATATATATATATATATATATATATATATATAATATATATATATATTATTGTATATATATATATATATATATATATATATATATATATATATATATATATATATATATATATATATATATATATATATATATATATATCAGATATAGTAACAGGTCTGTATATACCATTACCTGTATTTTCCAAAGATTTATCCCATGAACTAGTTCTGTCCATCAGAATTTGTCCAACGTTAAGA
>JABUQX010037007.1:12500-17500 GCA_015478945.1 Trachelipus rathkii | reverse complement strand
ACTAAATAATTGAGTATTATAATATATTATATACTTATATATATATATATAATATATAGTATATATATAGTATCTTTCTTTCTTTCTTTCTTTTCTTTTTCTTCCTCTTTGCCCCAAGACTGGGGGTAAGGTTCGTGACATGCATCGGAAAAAAAAGCAGTAGAAGAATATGACAAAAGTCGGCGAAAGGAAAGCCCAGCCTTACCGGCCCCTCTTGTACCATTAATAGTGAGAACCGTTCACAGACATAAATCCCACCCTTAGAGCTTCATGGGAACCGCGGGACGGACCCTCACTTAATGGTAAAAATCGTCAATGAAGGGTTCATCCCTTGCCCAGGTGGGCCACACCATGCCCCCATACAAAAACCCCGCCATTCTCTCCTATTATGCACCTTTTTTCTCGCTCTGCCAAACTCACATTTCTCTCTTTCAAACATTCTATATCATATATTATATAATATATATAATGTATATATATATATATATATATATATATATATATGAGTGAGTGCGAGTGTTTGTGTATATGTAACAATAATTATATAAATCTATAGATATTATATACTATATACTAAATATATATATATATCATATATATATATATTTATATATATATGTGTATATGGTATATAGTTAATATATATATATATATATATATTTCACCACACTCCGTAAGGTATGCACTATATTACTCCATTCGATCTCCACCAACTTTATTCCTAATCTAAATTTAATAGAACCAAGTATGGCCTTTTATAACCTATATTAGGAAATCATGTTAAGCCAGAGGTTTGACCTAACCTTACTGTATTTTGTCAAGTTAGCTCCCCGCTCATTCAAGTCTTATGTAGAGACTCTACTAATTGGATGTGGTGGATTGTGTTGTTCCGTACTAAGTTGGAACCTAAGATTTGTCTAGCCCGAGTACGCGTTAACGCTAATGGATTTTTATAATATTTAAAGCCATGTGTAGATTAAAAATAAATGAAAGTGGGTTGAGTGATGTGATGTTTTTTGAGTATTGTGGTTGTTTTATGGTTTATATTAGTTTATTGGTGTGATGTTATAAGTGTTGTTAGTGAGTAGGATTATTAGATAGGTTATGTATGTTAGTATTTTTTTAGTTGTGTGGTCTTGCCGTGTTTAGATATGTTTGAGTGGATGTTATGTAGTGGTTGTTGTAGTATTTATTTATTATTATTTATTTTGTTATAGTGTTGATTGAGTGAATATTGGTTTGTTTTTTTATTGTTTATATGGTTAGTTATTTGGTTTTGCTTTTGTTTTTTATGTTATTATATTTATATGTTAGTATTGTATTGGATAGATTGGGGTTTGTAGTTGTTATTGATGCTGTAGTTATGGTATATGTTATGTTTATTTTAATGTTTGTTTGATATTATGATTATGGGTATTATATAGGGTATATATATGGTTTTTATATAATATATATATATATATATATATATATACAGTATATATATATATATATATAACTGATATATACTATACTACATTAAATATAAAACCTTGACGAGAGCTTCAATGAATTAGATAATGAGATCTTCTTTATATTTTCTTAAATAACGTAAAATAATAACTTAATCTTAAACTTTTATTAAAAGACAAGCTGGCTTCAGAACACATTGTAAATCGCTTTTGACAAAGACTTTTAAGAGAGCGGAAATAAAATTAAAATTTTCCTTATAAATATTGCATTCCCTATCACAAACACAAGTTTTAGACTCTAAAATTAACTTATTAAAACATTAATAATGTTAGCAACGTTGTTTTATCAGAAATTATACAATCTAAGTCTAATACACACTCTTTAAATAAAGGTCAAAAATAAACTGCTTCCATAACTGTCCGCAAGATCACTTTGAATAAAAAGGACAAATTCTGGCAACCAAGGACAAATTTTGACAACCTGGAGTTTGATAACCAAATCTGTCAGGCTATCTAATACTTAAGCCTATATATACTATATATATATATATATATATATATATTATATTTATATATATAATTTATCGTATATATAATATATATATATAATATATATATATATAATACTGGGCGTTATACAGGTGGGCAAGGGAGGAACTTGCCCTCTAACATCTTGGCGAGAATAAAAAATTGAACCTTATATGTTTGCCAGACGACGGTTTTAAGGGTTTATTAGTAGAAAAACTGTAAAAGAAACATCAATCGATAGATAATAAAGTAGTAATTACGTGTAAGTAATTACTAAATAGTTGATATTCAGCTGCTGGCAGCACATCAAAAAATAATTGAAGAAATTAAAAGAAATATTACAGCAATTTTGAAGACTATAATTTTCTATGGGACCCATGACTTAGCTTTAAGAGGTATAAGCCTGTAACACTATTCCTAATGATAGGGAATCTCTACAAGACCTTGAATTAAACTTCGAATAGAAAGTTGGTGAGTGTGGAATATATATAGAACATATTCCCAAGGAAACATGAAGAATGTCCGAACACTGGAAGTCTCCGATGATTCAAAATGAACTTACCAATTTGTGTGGAATTATAATAAAAAAACATGACTTTCGCGGATGCAAAAAAAATTTGGTGTCTACTTCATATTCGCCGATGAAACGGCGGATTTGTGAGCAATGAACAATTATCTATTGGATTAAGGTTTTTTCGATTTCTGATAAAATGACTGCTCGAGAAGAATTTCTGGGATTTGAAGTTCTTGAAGGGATGTATGGTAAAACCACTACAAAAACGCTTGATTTCTTTTTAGAAAAAGAAGGTTTGGATCCGTGTCTATGCGTTGGTCAGGGATACGACTGCTGCGCAGCAATGGCAGGGAAGAACATGGAGTTTCAAAAGAAAAAAACTGCTGGAAAATATAAAAAAGCGATTTTTATATTTTCACTGTGTAAACCCAATTGTCTTGATTATTTGGTAATTAATGACATAAATTATTATTCTGGAATTTTGACAATACTATTGCCACCTAATAAATACTATGAATTATTTTTTTAGAGAACAATACACAATTCCCAGCTTGACTAAGCTTTGTTGAAGCCCTTTTGGCTCAAAAATATTCATAAGTTATTACTATTTTCCATACAAATATGATAAAAATCGTTGAATTCTTAGAAATTGGTAAAGGAAGGCAACAATCAAACAAGAAAAACAACTTTTCTATGATGCTGTTCAGCAACAGGATCCAATTTAATTACCTTTTCCGTAATAGCCAAATAATAGATTTGCTTTAGTTAGAATCAGTGGCTAACATTATACAAACAAGCATAATTATATTGACCTATGCTCAATGCCATCTAATCATTGTCCAAAGGAATATTTGAAAGTGATGATCAAAGACCTCTGCAAAAGTGCTAATCAAAAAATTGCCTATCTACTCTTATCAGCAGATGTTATTACTGCTGAGTTCTTAGTAGAACTTGCACCACCTAGAAAAGTACAATCCCAGCAACATAAAGCAAATCATCCTGCTAAAGCTTCTGCTGAATATTGGAAGCGTTTTATACTTATACCTTATCTTGACTCACTTTCATCATTTTTACAGACTAGATTTTCAGTAAACAACGTGCCAGTATTTCATCTTTTTCATTTGCATCCATTTCTTATGTTTGGTGCTCCCGAAAGCAGGTTGCATGAGAAAGTAAAATGCTTTTCAGAGTTTTATGATCTTGAAATCAATAAAAATTCAAACCGTAACTAACTTATGGTATACTTCGGGGCTGGATAAAAAATTGAATAAACAAAAGTTGAAAGACTTGGAACTTGCTGAAGTCAGAAAAGAAACCGACCCCTTTTTACCTCAAATCAAAAACCTGTCTATTAATTGTACTGTTGCTACCGTGTTCAACAAGTACCATTGAAAGTCTTTCAGCACTCTGCGAAAAGTAAAGATTTGACTAAGAAACACAATGAACGAAGAAAGACTTAATAGATTATGTAGGATAAATATTCATAGAATCAAACAAAGAATATATATATACTATATATATATATAGTACTACATATATTATATAATATATAATATACTCACTATATATATATATATAATATATATATATATATATATATATATATATATATATAATATATATATATATATATATAATATGTATATAGTATATATATATACTATATATATAATATATAATATATATATATAACTATATATAACATAATATATAAGATAAATATATATAGAATAAAAAAAAAAATATATATATGATATATATACATAATATATATATTATATATATGGTAAAACTTAAGTTTCTTTCTGACCTTCGATTTCGATATATCGAAATATAATCGATATACAGTAAAATCGACATCGATATATAGTATACATATATATATATATAATATGCAGGCCTCTCTAGAAAAGCCACAATCCATATCTCAAAAAAACTACAAACAGCTACCGGAAAAGAATGGCCTTTAACTTTAGGTTTTATCTGGAAAAATGTAAAAAAAAAAATTATTGTTAATAATATATAATATGAGTAGAAAGCCTATTTAGAGACTTTTATACGTTACTCGTTAAAATAAATAGGCTTCTAGTAAATTTTGTTGTTTTTTTTTTAACTAAAGAATTCCCCAAGGGTATACCGCACGATGGCAGAGTCGGGTCTTCTCGGCCTTCCGGGAACGACGGGTTGGACTATTTCCCCCCCTCGGGAGGTCTCCGGAACCCCCGCTCTTGGTATTTGGGTGTCGCGGGGTCCTCGGCCCCTCCCCTACGGGGTAGGGAAAACGTCCCCCCCTGTAGTTCCCCTCGGCTCAAAAGCCCCTAAATTGCCGTGTAATACCTTAAAATAAGTATATACTATGTCCCCCGCCGGCTCGAGCTCCCCCCCCCAAAAAAAGCAATTTTTATAGTGTTTTTTTTATTTTTTATTTTCGCTTACCACATAGAACTAATCTAAAATTTTACCAGGAATCCAAAAATGTATTCCTTTTTCCCTGTAGCTATTGTAGT
>JABUQX010037006.1:10000-12118 GCA_015478945.1 Trachelipus rathkii | reverse complement strand
AATTGTACTTCGTTCAGTTAATTTTGGGTGTTTAACCGTTTTCGCATTTATCATTGAAACGCTTTCGCGTTTTCGTGCGCCGCTTCAATATATATATATTAATATATATATATATATATATATATATATATATATATATATATATATATATATATATATATATATATATATATACTATATATATATATAATATATATATATATATATAATAACAATATATATATATATATATAATCATTCTCTCCTCCTTTCAACAGCAGAAAATTTTTTATTGACTTTCAGTTACTCTTCGGTTGAAAAATTAGAGAAAACCATAATATCAAAAATGCTAGAAAACCATTAATAGCTACATTTTTTAATCTTTTTACCATGTTTTTATAGGTTTCTTATGTTGGTTTTTATGGTTTTAAACCATGGTTTAAACCAATGGTTTAAACCAATCCCCACTTTACTATATATATATATATATATATATATATATATATATATATATATATATATATATATATATATATATATATATATATATATATATATATATATATATATATATATATATATATATATATATATATATATATATATATATATATATAAATATATATATATATATATGTATACTATATATATATATATATAGTATATATATATAATATATATATATATATATATATATATATATATATATATAGGTATTTTTAAACACCAAATTATATTTACGTTATTCACTAGAGTTATATATTATAATAGTTCTTTAGAGTTATTAACTAAAAAAGCTTTCTTTACTTTGAAATTAAATTCTATGGTTAACTATAGTATTTCAAGTTAGATTTTTTATTGAGGTATTAGAATTTAAATATTAAATTTTGGTATCTGAAATGTGCATTAAGAACAAATAAATGTTTATTTTAAATTTTTTAAATAAAAAGTGTTTTATTAGGTTCCTTAGGAAAAAAAACAACTTGTAAAAAAATTTAATTCGCGAATGTGTATAGTGCACACTGTCTAAAAAATTTTAACTCTGCTATTTCGGATGAGCGGAGCCGTCACGTTTAATAATTGATTGAAAAATACAGGGTGTGGTAACGTAACTTCCTTATTTGAAATGAGCGCCAATCAGGCTGTAGGGGTCAGAGCGGAATGGACGTGGTCTCAATCGAGAGGCGTGGTTCTAAAGTTTTGTTCCCTAACACGGTCAGTCGCAATCATGCGTTGGAACAGTGTGGAGCGTGCGTTTGCCGTCGAGGTCTACTTCTCGAACGGATGTTCTGTGATTGCAACCCAGCGCTCCTTCCGTAATAGCTTAAATCGAGCCCCGTTGGGCCTGTCCTAGAACGGAAATCGATTGTAACATTGGTCACTACGTTCATACAAATCGCGAGTGTGACAAGACGACGGACTGGGGTCCCTCGGCTCATCAGATCCCCTGAGAACATTGAGGAAGTGAGAGCGCCAGTTTTGCAATCACCACGGCGTTCTGCGCGCAAACATGCGTCTGCCCTTGGAATATCCGATCAGTGAGGCGCATTCTTCACGATGACCTTCATTACCATCCGAACAAGTTGGAGATTGTACAGGATTTCTCCGAACGCGACTTCATTTCCCGGAGGAACGCATGTGAGGCGCTTCTCGCAAACGTTGCTGAGGACGCCATTGTGTTTTTCAGTGATGAAGCCCATTTCCACTTGCGTCAACAATGCGTCAACAAACAGAACATGCGCTACTGGGCTGACACCAATCCCCGAGAATTGCATCAACGGCCACTGCATTCACCTAAGGTCACAGTGTGGTGTGCAATTTCCTCCGCTGGGATTGTTGGGCCATGGTTTTTTGTTTAGGAAAATGAGGTCACTGTGACAGTGAATTCAGACTGGTATGTGACCATGTTGGCTGAATATTTTTCCCACGTCTCGATGAATTGGACTTAGGGGACATTTGGTTTCAACAGGACGGAGCAGCGGCTCACACTTCGAGGGCATCGATGGCTGTTTTGAGAGACCACTTCCCGGAGCGCCTCATCTCATTACGGGGCGATTTGGAGTGGCCAGCACGCTCCCTCGATTTGGCCCCTTGCGACACTTTCTGTGGGATTATCTGAAATCCCGCGTTTGTCAACCT
>JABUQX010037006.1:0-2500 GCA_015478945.1 Trachelipus rathkii | reverse complement strand
GCGGTTATAGAGAAAGAAGAGGAAGGATAGAAATAAAGAATTATATATATATATATATAGTATATATATTCGACTATTTTTTTAAAAAAAAAACGGTTATTAATAGTTTTTTTAGCATAGCGCTTGAAGAATTAAGCAAGCATATATATATATATATATATATATATATATATATATATATATATATATATTATATATATATATATATATATATATATATATATATATATATATATATATATATATATATATATATATATATATATATATATATATATATATATACAGTCGAGCCTTCATTAGCCATTTTGGGAAAAAATAAGAGTATTAGAAAATATTCTATATTCCAAATCGTTTGTCGAGTTATAGAATACAGTTTTAGAAAGTTTTAGCAAGTCGAACGAGACTAAAGTGTCTTTATTAGAAATTTTTAGCCAGTCGAACGAGACTAAAGTGTTTTTATTAGAAAGTTTTAGCAAGTCGAACGAGACTAAAGTGTCTTTATTAGAAAATTTTTAGCAAGTCGAACGAGACTAAAGTGTCTTTTGTTTTTTATGGTTAAGTTAACACTTCTTAATCAGTTTTTATATAGTTTTAAAAAACATATCGAGAAGCCGACGCGGCTTATGTGTTTTTTTTTTGTTTGTGATTAGTAATTAAGCAAATTTTGTGCTAATTTTAAGACGAGCGTAATAGTGATAGCCAGTGATTACTTTTCGTTCAATTTTTGTGCGTTTTTAGCGATAGTTTTTGTGTTGTTTCTAAAAGAATTTGTTTTATTCCTTAAGAGAAGATGGCAACAAAACCCAATTCAGACGAAGAAGGGTTAGGTGATAATAAGGAAGAGAATAAAGTAGAAGTAGAGTGGTGATAATAAGGAAGGAAAAGAAGCCGAGTTAGCCCGGAGAAGAAGACAAGAGGAATCAGTAAGAGATAAGCCAAAAGGGCAAGTTACCCCTCCAGAAGCCCCCCCAAGACTAAACCCGGTTGATTTAGCCAACATAAACCTTTCACACACCTTCTCCCTGAAGCCTAATTTACAAGCAGAAGAAACTGCCCGGAGAGACAGTATTCAAAGATTTTCTCAGCAATCAGTTCTTTTAGATAACACGATGAAACCCACAGTAGGGCCAGGTACAGAACCTATCACGACTCACCGAAAGTCTCATGCAAATTGGAGCGGTGATGGAAATTATTACGCCCGTAAGCCAAGTAGGAACACATGGGAAAGCACAGTAAACTTTCCTATGACTCAGCCAAGTTTTGACAGTCGACCATTCAACCCTAACCAGATATGGGGACAGATCTCCGCTCCCACCGGACACACGCAGCCACAGCAAGGGAATGTCCCTTGGGGATGGTCCGGCGGAGACCAAGCACAGATGTATGCCTCCACAGGGCAGGGTAGCCGGGATCAAGGTACCCATCCACCCCAGGAAGCAGGGTTTGGATATAATACAGCATCTCAGTCCAACACAGCCCCCCTATACCAGTCAAATTTATTCAGCACCGCGTTCCCGGAGATTCCGGAGGAGCTCAAATTGTTCGGTTTAAATCTGAATACCAAGAGTTGGCAAGGGATTAGCTTTGTCGAGTACGTATCGACCCTACATGAAAGATTAGGTATGTTAGGTCCATTAACAGAGAATCGGAAAATATCCTTCGCAAAGTCGATGATATCTAGCAAACTCGAATCCGAAGCCAGATACTATCTTCTTCATGACCCAACCTTCTCTGGTTGCATAAGGTTAGAAGATTTCCTCCTGCAGTTACGAATCTTTTTACAGCCAGACAATAAAGATACGATTTTTGATCTTTTATTGCAATTTATGTCTTATCAGAGAGACAAAGACATGACATTTACTGCTTTCGTTTTAGAATTAAAAAACACCTTGTGGAAGTATCAAGTGAAACTTTGCGAGATTGACGCAACAGCAGGTTTCTCATCTAAGCACGTAAATATTATGGTGACAACAAAAGTATTAGAGAATGTAAAAGATAGAAGAGATGGTGAAAGACTGAGAGAGAAAATTTTAAAAGTTTTTGATGCAAATATAAGCATAGTTGAGCTATTAGAAAAATTTGCACAAATTTCCAGAGGAGCTTTATTTAAAGTTAATCAGAGAAAACAGATAGAGAGTAGAACTACTAAAGTGTTTGTAGCCAGAGGTGAGCCAGAAGGCCGAAAAACGACTGAGTATGGAGATTCCCAGAGGAGATCAAAGAGATCCTCTTACAGACAGAAATACGAAGATATAGAGAAGAGAAGAAGCAAAGTCAGAATTTGTTTCCCGAAAAAATGGAGGAGTTTTTAGAAGATTGACTGAAGAAGAGCTAAGAGAACACGATTGGTGTTTTGAATGCGAGTCAATAGGACACTCCGGAAAGACATGTAAATGGAATTCCCCATACTGCCGTTATTGTCGGAAGCCCCATAGAAGAAAATCAACCGCCGCCTGTAAGGATGCACCTCCTTGGAGACCTTCTCCAGACGTAGATC
>JABUQX010037005.1:10000-30000 GCA_015478945.1 Trachelipus rathkii | reverse complement strand
TAAATGTGTTTGTGTTGCCTATTACACCTCTCTAATGTAAATATCTGGATTATACTGATGGAAAAAACTTTGATTCTTACATGCAGTGCTACATTTCTTCAATATTACACAATTAATAAACTATCAATTTGTTTTATTTAAAAATAACTATAAAATAAAATAATATAATTAATGCATAACCAGTAATCATTGAATAATAGGACACTATCACATAGCATAATAAATATTCTAATAATAATAATCTAAAATAATAATCATATCAATAACTATAATAAAATAAAAATAAATTCATATATTACCTTATTTTCATAATTATATAACTGATCCTGAAAAACTTAATCTTAATTAATAATATATGCAAATCTCAATTATTATCGTCAAACATAGTCCACTCAATAATAATACGGTAACTACTCTGAAGTAGATAATTGAGTGTGAATAAAATAATAATAATAATAATAACAACGAATAAACTAATAAGGCAAGTAAACTAAAATAAACATATAAACAAACTAACAATAAATTTAACAAATAATAAACATACGCAAACACGAAATAATAATAAACATATAATAAACAAATAACAAATAAAACAATAAAAATAATAAAATAGATAAATAAATAGAATAATAATTATAATAAGTAATAATAATAAATAATTTTCTAGATATAATAATAATAATCAATTAATAAATAATAATAATATATAATAATAAAATAATTATTATAATTAATTCATAACACTCAAAAAATCTAAATAATACTCAAAATAATATAAGTATATAAATAATATCTCATGATTAATAATAACAATATAATAATATTAATAATAATAATCTCTGATAATAATGATATAATAATAATAATAATAATCAATAATAATAATATAATAAATATAATAATAATAATAATAATAATGAATATATAATAATATAATAATAATAAATATAATATAATAGTATAATAATTAATAGTAATAATATATTATAATAATAATCAATAATTACATAATAATAATAATAATAATAATAATATAATAATAATAATAATAATAATAATAATAATAATATAATAATATAATTAATAAATATAATAATAATAATAATAACTTAATGACAGCTAATAATAATAATAATAAATAATATAATCATAAAAGAGTAAATAATCAATTTAATAATAATAATAATAATAATAATAATAATAATTAATAATATAATTAAATAATAATATTAAATACTCCTCATAAATTAAAACACACCAATAATAATAGACGTATGTAATTAATTATAATTTTTATTATAAAAATAATTCAATCTATATAAGTAGATAATAAGTAATTTAATAACTCTCACTCTAAATAATATAATAATGAATATTATTATTATTCACTTATTATTAGCGATATATCAACTCTAATAATAATAATCAACTTATAACTAATAGTGGAGTAGAATAAGTAATATAATTAAGTACATTACAAAATAATCTCGATTAATTATGAATAAAATAATAATGAAAGCTTGAAAATTAAAATAAAGTTTATAATAATTAGTAATTTATAGTGAATATAGTAATAATAATAATAATAATTAATAAATAATAATAATAATAGTAATAAAATAATAATAATAATAATATAATAATAATAATAATAATAAATATTAAATAATAATAATATAGATAAATAATAATAATAATAACTAATGAATAACATATCGTACCGCAATACCATTTAATCTTCTAGCAATGTCTTTTCCAAATATGAAATTACCTTTAACACTTATCTATATTACATAATACAATAACATTATGAATAATAATAATATAATAATAATAATAATAATAATAATAATAATAATTAATATATAATAATAATAATATGATAATAATAATAATCATAATAATCAATAATAATTAATAATAATAATATAATAATATAATACAATAATATAATAATAATTAATAATAATAATAATAATAATAATAATAAATAAATAATTAATAATAATTTATAATAATAAAATAATAATATAATAATTAAATAATAATATATAATAATACATAATATAATATAATTAATAAAATTAAATTAATAAATATAATAATTAATTATAATTTAATAATAATAAATAATTAATAATAATAATTAATAAATAATATAAATAATAATATAATAATTAATAATAATATTGATAACAAATATAATAATAATAATAATAATAATAATAATAATAATAATTAATAAAAAATAATAATGGCTCTTTGTCAAGAGTTGTGTTTCATTCAAGGTCAATCAGAAATTTTAAAATTTAAAGTAGATATCCATTATAGATATAGATAATGAATACTTCTCCGCTTCAAGCAAACACATGATTTTTACACTTCTAATAAATTTCTGGAATATATGTCAGAACATCGTTCACACTACCAATCGGAATAGAGTGCGGCAAAAGTGTTATTCTGAGAAAGATTATGAATCCGACGCCGCTTTAAACATTCCAGGGAACTTGTATTTGGGGCGTCCATCAATCAAGTATTTAAAAATAAAATAAATATTCGTTAGATTTTTTAAAAAGTAATAATCTTTCACTTAAATTCTTCTTATGCTTAACATACTTTCACCTCTAGCCAATTTAGAGGTAACAAAGGAGATATACCTGTCAAAGCGCAAATTGTCCTGCAATATTAGACCAAGATAGTTAAAATGTCTAGCCTTTTACTTATTATAAGCTCACTGTAAGTATATAAGACATCAAACTGTATTGAGTCTGGGTGGTAAGTATGTGAAAACACTTTGGATTTTTTATTAGGGATTAGCAATAATGTTTATAATATTACTCAAAATTTCAATCAAATTTCTTGTTTTCTTGCCATCACTTTGATAAAGGGAAATCTTCCATAAGGCTTGACAGTCAATAAGATAGTTTGTCTAGAACACAAACTATAAAGTTGTTCAATATATGTATGTCATTAACCTGATATAATAAAAGAACAGAGGGACCCGAGGAATACCTAAATGAGCTTTCTACGAGAATGACCTCTTTTGACTGTACAGTTTAGTTCATTTATTTACAGAAAAGTTCTTCTGGAACTGTCAAAGCTGCCTTTGTTTTACAGTGATAGGAATCATCCTTTTGAAAATGCATTATTTTTATTCTTCTCGAAATTTAAGATGCTAATAAATAGATTTTTAATGCAGAGTCTTTGTAATTTGTTTGTCTTCAGAATCTGAATTGAAACTCACTTATTAAGTTTTATTTTCAAAATATATACAGAAGGGTAATTATAATAATATCTATCAAAATCTGTTATAAAGTCGGGGAGTTTTAATTATTGTCTGGTTTTTTTCATGCTCTAGAATTTCCAGTTCAAAAATTAGAATTTAACCTGAGGATAGTTATCAGAAGATCACTCGCTCAACGTACTCTTGAAAACCTCTAATTTATATAGCTCATTTATGTAACGGTGGGAGAGTTTCTTCGGTGTCATTTTTAGTAAACACTCTCATGCATTTAAGCTTTTCATTGAACAAATATTACGGATGACAGAAGATTAATAAATTAACAGCAGTGATTGTCAACTTATCTAAAAATATAAGAGAATGTGATTATTCTACATCTCCTATACATCATTTTACAAGATCTATGCTCGTCATAATTGATTAATTCCCCGAATAAACATCTCCTTTAACATCTCCCTACACATGGGGAATTTTTCCAATGGAATTTTTAAAAGTCTCACGTGTCACGCCTGCTCATAAAAAAAGGTGATAAAAAAAAAGGTTGTTTAAAACTGATCCTTAAAACTAAGGCTTGATCTCAATTACCACATACAATTATCAAAATATTTTGAAGAAATTTAATATTAAATGCGAAACAATAGAAATACCCTTAATAGATTAATTACGTGAGAAACTTACTGTAGACGAACGTTCCTAATTTGCTTTCGAAAGAAGAACAATCAGCAACTTAAGCATGTGTGTGATGTGTGATTGAAAAAAATTCTGAAAATATAAGTAGAACATAAAAAAATATCTGCGCTATATTTGATTGGATGTTCTTACCAAAGTATTTCGATACAATATATCATGATTTCCTTCTTAGCAAAATTTAAAAAAATGAAAGATTTCAGGGAACACATTACATTGACTTAAACATATAAGAGAAAAGATTCTCAGTTATTTATTAATTAGCGTGAAATATGCTCGGAAACACTTAAAACAACTTGCGGTGTTTCCACAAGGATTCTATTTTTGGCCCTTTATTATTTACCTAATTTACCAACTGATGTTTATTCACATGACTCTTTCACGCGTCTCATATTTTGATGATATATCAATATTAATAAGGAATAAAATCCTGTCACACTATCACTGGAAACGGCAGAAACATTTAATTAAGATTACAGCACGGATTAGATTCTAAGCCCATAAAATTTTGTGAATTTTTGTGTTTATATTAAGATTTCTGATACTCGATAGGGTGTTTTAAGTAAATATTTGTGAAACTGTTTGTAATGACCTCTGTATCATAATCTGTTTCCGAAGCGAATCTCTGAGCATTGGACTATTTGACTATAAGTAATGGAGTTTATTCACCTTTGTTTATTCGGTGATATATAAGGAACCCAGATGGAGAAGAAATTAAGCGTTTAGATAATCTTGATCAATCATTTGGACATGATCAATAAAGTTTGTTTCCATTTTACCATCTAATGAACAAGGAGAGACGAGAAACCTATAATCCACAATTCAAATTCAGTTGCACACTTGCCATATCAATATAGAGGAAAGGTATGGCCAACACTGAAAGAGTTAGTAACGCATCTATGAACAGTGATCCCATTGTGAATAGCGAGTGTGAATTATAGCAATGATGCAAACAACTCGGCGGTGTGAGAGAGAAAACCAAAAAAAAGCAGTTGTAGAGAGGACTAGAGTTGATAATGAGAAAAGCCCTAACCCACACTTTCAGGAGGCTGAATTTTGTGAGGGGATAGCTACTTAGAGTGTGTTGGCTATAGTCTCCATCAATTGGTCCTACGCGACACCCCTAGGGAGTGAAGAAATTCCTAAAGCGTCTCATAAACACCTAAACTCTTTTTGAAAGCTTGCTTTAGAAAAATAGATAATAAATATGTTGTGGGGAGATATTCCAAATTAAGATAGCAAGAGAAAAAGAGACACCACTGATATTAGTGTAATATTATGAAGGAATTCATAGTATTGTGATTTTTTTAAAGTGTCAAGATAATTCTCTTCTCGCAATTTATGTGAAGTGAAATTTTATTTATTCTTAGGTAGAATGATTATAGATACGGAACTTAAGTTTATTGTAAAGGATTTGAAAAAAGAAGAAGCCATCCTGCATCTCCAATGAGAAGATTAGCAAGTACGAAGAAAAGAGATCAGAGTTATTCTGACGACGCCACAATGCATGCACCTTGCGACCCATCTTGCCCTGATGTAAGAGCGTAAGCTAATGATTATGTTGGAGGTAGAAATGTTTGATTTCCAAATGAAAGAAAACTCATGGCAAGGGGGAGAGTTGTGACAGGCAAGAAGGAGTGGTAGATGAATATCAAAGAAGTTAATAGAGAGAGGTCATAATTTGAGAGAGAAAGTAGAGAGAGAGTGATAGGGGATTGGAGACAGAGCCTATGGAAGGTGAACAGACTATTGTAAGATTTGAGATGATTAAATGGTGACCGCTACAACATGCATGAGAAATGAAGAACGACGCAGGAAAGGAAGTAAAGAGGAGGCATACGGAGAGAAAGATTTAAAACCTAAAGATGAAGTTTAGGAAATTCAAAGCTGTGATGTCAGACTGTATTGACGAAAAAATTTTCGCACATGTCAATTTAGAAAATTTACCCATAGCTAGCGAATTCACTGAAATGACCGACAGGGCAGGAATGGGGTGAAGAGATTGAAAAAGAGAGAGAGAGAGAGAGGAGAGAGAGAGAGAAGGAGAGAGAGAGAGAGAGAAGAGGAGAGAGGAAGAGAGAGAGCATGAGAGAGAGAGAGAAGAAGATAACGAAGAAATTGAGAGAGAGAGAGAACAACTACAGCGAACCAATGAAGGGGTTTGAGGAAACTTATATAAGCAGAAATATTGTCTGGTTTATTAGTAAAAATCCAGAATCACGGCGCATCCGATCAGACTGAACATGAAGTTCAAGTAGGGATTGGACGATAGTTTTCGAGGTTAGGTTTTTAGACGAGATACTTGCTGCTCTTTCGGAACAGGTAGAAAAGGGAGTGGCGACGTTTCCAGGCACAAGAACTTAGAACGATCAATAAGAGTGTAGATTAAAGAAGAAAGTCAGCATTAATAGATTTGCTAGAGTCGGGGAAAGGTGCAAGCTCGGATGAGACAAATTTGTTAAGAGGAACACGAGAGACGTAAGGAAAAAACGACCAGGTACCGCCCTACGCTTTTCTTTGTTTTCAGTCAGAGAAGAGGAGACGATGAGACGAGTATGAGAGATGAGACGATGAGAGTGACGATGAGATTGAGAGAGAGAGAGAGCAGGTTTTGATGAGAGAGAGAGAGAAGGAGAAGAGAGAGGACGCGAGAGAGTAGACGCACGAGGAGAGAGAGAGAGAGGAGAAGAGAGACGCAGAGAGAGGAGAGCACATCTTTAGAGAAATTTGTAATTTAGATGTTAAAGAAGCTACCGCGCGCGCGTGAAAGAAACAGGAACAGCTCACCGGATATATAGGAGGTTTGATAGAGGCAGGGGGATCGGAGCAAGCTTTTGTGAGCAGAGAGACTGTTTAAAAGTCAGGAGTTGCCCACGGAATAGTCACTAGGGAGGAGCGCGATACACGCCGAAAAGTAGAGCAAAGTTGGGAGATGTGATTTTTACAATAGTCTCAGATCATGAGCGTCGCAGAAAAGAATTCAAAAAGATTTATTGCCGGATTATCCTTTGGTGGTATCATGAAAAAAATTAGAACACTAAAGGTCATAAAAATTATTCTCATTTCGGACCTTCACTAATATGCATACACAATAAAGTTGCTCGCTTTGATTTTATTTTGAATATGATGAGAGCTACGCTCTTAATTTAATCACAATAATAATAATCAATAATAATATAATATAATTAATAATAATAATAATTATATAACTCTTATATAATACCTCAATTAATAATAATATTTTATAATAATAATAATAATAGTGCAACTAATTATACATAATAATGATAATAAATAATAATAATAATTAAAAATATAATAATAATTAAAATAATAATATAAAATATATAATATAATATAATAATAATAATAATAATAATAATATAATAATAATAATAAAATTAATAATAATAATATAATTAATAATAATAATAATAATATAATGTAATTAATAATAATAAATTATAATAATAATAATTAATTAATAATTAAAATAATAATAATTATAGTAATAATAATAATAATAATAATAATAATAAATAATAATAATAATAATAATAATAATAATAATAATTAATTGAATAATAATAATAGTAATAATAATAATAATAATAATATAATAATAATAGATACATAATAATACGTAATCATACATTAAATAATAATAAGTAATAATTAATAATAATAAGCTTCTCTCTTCTCAACTATAGGTCAGGCTTTCCATTAAAGAATCGTCGGACTTCCACCGAAATAAAATTACAAAATACTATTGCGAATGGGCAAGACCCTAGAAATGTAATCGCAATAGTTTGCAAAATATATTATACATACATTTTATTAAACACACGTTACGCCTTTCGACGAAATGCAGTTTGTGCTCAATGTGCCGAATTCAATTTCGAGCTTTTCCCTCAGGAAGCTAATTTAACATATAATAAATATGAATGATATATTGTACTATTATGATATATAAGATTATTTTATACTATACTACTATAGGATTATACTTCTATTATATAAATATATAATATATATCTAATATATATATATAATAAGATATATATGTATATACTATACTCTAATAGTATGTATTATATGATATAATATATCTCTTATTATATCTTATATAATTAATAACTATCTGTATCTTAACCAAAGTATAATAGGCCATGATCATTATCACTAGCTAGTAATCAACCTCCATACCGTAACATCAAACTCTAAGAATTAGTATATAGGTCATACTATAATTTATACAGACTACCTCAGAATCTATATATATTATTTATATAAGGTTGTTAATACCATAGCTTTGAAGTGGTATACAATGGAAGGATAGATAAAAGAAAATATAATATTACTCATTCTTATACCCTAATGCCAATAAACTTATATACTACTGATATTCATTCTTATATATATATATATTCCTTTATATAATTAATATATATCTAATATTAATATGATTTCTTTATCTCTCCAAATATTAGAAGACCTTTCTTGATAATCTTTTAATATATTAATTAATATAATATTATGTAATATTGAATATTTCCTTTAGGCTTTTTAAAATTTTTATGATGTTTTAGGATCTGCTTGAATAAGTACTATATAAAATTTAAAAGGTTATATGAATATATAATGTTTAGTTGAATTAATTTTATTATTGAATGGTGGCTCCTACTAGGTTTAAAGCATAAAATAAGTTATTAAAGACCTTAATTAACTATTATACTTAACTATAAATTTTATATTTATTATCAACCTGATTTTATTATATATGCCATTGTAAATTATATAATTATTTTATAATATTTATATATATATTTAATACCAATATAAATTGTACTTATTACCTTATAATTAACTTTAGTGAAGAATACAAGTATAAATTAAGTCTAGATATAGTTAAATCCATAGGATATAAGAGATAAAATACCATCATTAGTAGTAGTTATAATCGAGTAGTTTTTATGGTAATAGCCCTAGTAAATGATTAATATGAGTTGATTAGATGATGATTGTAATGATTGTATGACATGAATTAAATAGTTTATTTATTATAAAATATATATTAATTATATAATATATTATTTACAGTCTTTATTAATTATGTTATCAAAATTCTCTGCGGACAGTTGTTTATAAAAGTTATATTTAATTTTTATATATATTTATATATATAATATTATTATTATTAATTTATATATTTTATTTATATAATTTATTATTATAATTATTTATAATTTATTATTAATTATTTTTATATATATATAATCCTTATTATATTTATATTATTATATATTATTATTATAATTATTATATATTAATTATTTATTATTATATATTATTATTATTATTATATTATTATTAATTTAATAATAATTATTATATTATTATTACATTTTAATTATATTATTATATATATATTTAATATGAAAATATAATATATATTATATTATTTAATATATTTATTATTTATTTATATATAATTACTATTATTATTAATTATTTAAATTATATTATATTTATATCATATTATTATTAATTTATTTAATATATATATTTATTTATTATTATTATTATATTATTTAATAATATTTTTAATTTATTTATTATATTAATTATTATTATTTATTTATTAATTATTATATTATATTTAATATAATTATATTATTGATCATCGTTACGGTTTATTATGAATTATTGATCAGGGGTTTACCTGATTCACTCTGCAATATAATCTAGAGTATAGAGAATCTATTTATGGTATAGGTATGCTCACTTCACCAAATTATTTTTTTAAGGTATTTGAAAATTAATATTGGATATTTATATTATATATAAGGAAACTAAAGTTAATTCCAAACTTAAAAATTATCTCTAGACCTTTTATTTTATCATGATAAAGAGTTGGATAAATTAAAAAGAAATGTTATCTATTTCTGCTTTGCATCATAAATATAAATATATGTATATTAAATCAATCATTTCAACTCCATTTATTCTTTTATAATAGCTATAATGATAATTGAATTCATTTAGAATTTTTCTGCTACTTAGTAGCTCTGAATCTTTATCTATAGTAATAACTTCTATTTAATGATTTCAGTGTATTTTACATATTCGGAATCTTCCGAATTTAGGTCATTTTTTATATCAAGTTATAAGGGAATGGAAGTTAGTGGTCCTGTAGTGACTCTAATTAATACGAAATTAATATATATAAATCTATTATTCTTCCCGGTATAATTAATGATACTCGCGCTCCCCGAAATGTGTGTGAAAATGCGACTCTCTCGCAAGTTGTGTGGCAGCTGGGTTGTCAGACGACTCAAACTTGTGTTGCTGGGAATAGTATGCTCTCCCTCCCATTACGCTATGTATAATGTTTTTAAATTTGTGTAATTGCAAAAATATTAATGAAAATTACTGAACTTTCCCTGTATGTAAATGAGATCGAGCTTGGGAATTATATGAGATTAGGGGGATTATATATATATTAATTATTATATTATTTTTTATATTTTTTATTTTTTAACGTATATTATATTTTTTCTATTATGGGGATATTGTAAATATAATCTTATATATAACTTTAAAAGTTAAGGTATTATGCCTATATACATTGTTAAAAATAATTGAAATAAGCATTTAATGGTAGTAAGTGTATTCCACATCCGCAATAAGCACAAATTCGCTCTTTTAACATCTTATATTAAATAACCACAGCTATAATTTGTTTTTATAAATAGTGATTTAGCCTAAGAATAATTATCTCACAAATATAGTGCTCACTTTAAAATTAAGGTCTATATATGTATAATATATGTATATATTGCATTTCATACAAATAAATAGGTACGTTTTATTATAATTATTTAAAATATTGTTTATTCGATGTTTTCGTTGAGCTATATATTAATCATAACAAATAATGATTACTGTATATTTTTAAATTCATTGTGAATAATAATATTTATTATTATATAATACTAAGTATATTTGAAATTTTTAAATATTAATGTATATTATATTATATATTAATATATATTTATTATATATATATATATATAATAGTATAAATAATAATATATGATTATTTAATATATATATATATATATTATATATATATATATATATATTATATATATATATGATATATATATATATATATAATATATATATATATAAACTTCTTGCTACTCCAAGTGTATTTCTTCTCAGGTACCCACTGATACATAGCATACATGTATATATATATTATTTATATATATATATATATATATATATATATATTATATTATTATATATATTATTTTAATATTATATAATAAATATATATAATATAAATAATATAATATAAATATAATATATTAATATATTATTATATATATTAATTATATATATTTAATATATATTAAGATAGTGTAGGAAATACCGCTATATATATATAATATAGTATAATAATTATTATTCTATTACTTAATACGCCAAAGAAAATCGCAATACAATAGATTAGCATTTCATCTTACATGAATTTATGAGTAAAACGTGTGTGTGCAACTAACTTAAATATATATATATATATATATATATAAAAAAAATATTATATAAAATAGTATATATTATATATAATATATATATATATATATATATTAAATAATAAAAAAATAAATCATATATATATATATTATTATATATATATATAAAAAATATTATAAAATAATATATTAAATCTTCAGTGTTGTGGCCTTCTCGAATAAGAAGCCACGATAATATATCTCTACTCTTATAATAGCACTATCAATTTACTATAGAGTATAAATTATTTGAGTCTATCAGTAGATATGATGTGATAGTTAAGAAATCTTATTATCTCATCTAGCCATGAGCAGCAAAAGCTTAGTGTCTTGCAGAGTTATATAGGCATCAAATACAGTTTTGATTTCAAAATTCTTCGCAAAACGATGAGGCCTATAGTAGATTTCATGTATGCGCATGTTTTTCATTTTCCACAAAGTCTGCTATGAACAAAGAAAGTTCTTATATATTGATAAGTTGATATATATTAGTTTCACAGAGGGTTTATAAAATTATTTTTAGGATTGGACCTAACTGAAGAACTGTGCTGCTATGCTAAATAAACCAAGTAAATTAAAAAGAACTACCATATCTCAGTGATCTTAAATTTTATGTATATACATACTATATAGATATATCCTATATATATATAGTATACTAATGAACGTCTTTTGATCATTCTTATAGCATAGACGGATGAATATATAGGTGTTACTTGTTTTAGATGATGTCAAAAGACACTTCTATCACTTTCGAAGATATCAAAAGCTGAAAGATATTTATCCCAAGAATGAATATCCTCACTGTTTTAGGTGTCTTAGATAATAAGTAAGTTTTACCAAGAGTACTTACATGTTCTTAGTAAATACAGCAATAGCCTTATCTACTTTAAATTTTGTAGTCAGGTATAATATGTAGCACGTCTTTCACAGTGGTTGCAGATTCTCTATTTACGACGAAAGAAAGCAAACTTGTCCCCTGAATAGTAGGGCATAAGAGGTGTTGTGTTTTTTTGAAGCATAATATATTTAGAATTATTCTTAAATACTAATTAATATATATATAACCTATTTTTTAATTCCGTTATTATGACGGGGTAGCTTTCAGCGAGGCAAAAGTTTTGGCTTCCATAAGGTCTCTGAGCATGCTGGTACACAGATATATATTATATATATATATTCATATATTATTATATATATAATATATATATATATATATATATATATATATTTATATATATATATATATAATATATAAATATAATATATTATATATAATTAATATATATTATATATATTATATATATTAATATATATATATATAAATATTTAATATATATATATATATTATATATATATATATTATTATAAGTAGTAAGGGAGGAAACTGGCGGCCGAACTTTGTCAGGAGTCGTCTCGATCTATGCAGTTCGTATTTGCTCAGTTACATGTCACTCCCCCTCCACTCCTTATTATTTTTTTCACTCACTGTATATATCGCGAGAGTTATGCGTGTGGTGTGGTGCGTTCGGTATCACCAGTTTTGTTCAGTCGCCCAGATTCTCACGTCATCCATTCGCGTTCGGCTAGTGCGCTGTATTTGTGATGGGATTCGACCAAAGGGGGAGTCACTACTCAAGGAGTGGTGATCGCTTCTTTGGTTTTTAGATACGCGTTTAGCTTAAAGTTAGGTGTCGTACATGATGTTGTCGTAAGACATATCATCTTTTAAAAAGGTACTTGTGGATTTCTAAGTCTATAGATATCATGTTCTCTTCGCACTAGCGCGACCTTTTCTCACTGAATGGCACCCGCACCTTGTTTATTTTGTTCCGTTCGTGCGTCTCTGCCATTTTGTATTTGATACTAAGATCGGATACCACTTTCGTAAATTATCTTGTACCCCTTATAAATTTTTAGATTCTATAGTAGTCTCGGACAATTTACTTAATGAATTCGCAAAATTCATCTTCCACCCGCAATCGTTCTGAGTCACGTTCTTATATAATATTCTTCTTAGTGTGTGTGACAAATCCAGTTGTTGAATTCGTCGCAAGATAACCGAACGCTCCCCGCAATTCCGCTTGCTATTGCCTCTCATTTATAGGCTTCGAAAATGCCTACGCAAAGCATCTTGAAGACTGAAACTGACATCTTATATACATATTTATATATATATATATATAAATCGTAGCTAAAAGTATCCAATTCGCAGAGCAAAGAACAAAGCGTAGACTGTCATAGGTGAATATGGTAGGTACTATACGAAACAGAATTGGTCTAAACCCTACTCCCCCTATTTTTCTCTCTACCTCAGAGTAAAAATAAGGTAGAATATAGAATACTCGATAACCTTTTATGCATATTCTTTAGTTATCCTTTATCTAATTACCTTAGCCATAAGTGTTGGAGCTTTAATACTTAGTAGCTCGTTGAAGTCGGTACAGCGGTGAGTCTACCTGGAATGAAGTTATAATGACTTATAAATGATTGTTTTCCTAATATTATATTAGTGGTGCTGAATATAGTCTTTCTTAAGATATAGTTATTGTATCTTCAGTAATACATATTGCTACAAATATTAAAAATTATGAATATATGCAACCTAATATAGTACACTTAATGAGGGATATCCTACAATACGTGTGCTTGGGCTCTCTTGCCGCTTTCGGAGCTGAGATTCACCTGCTTAACTTTAGGTAGAATAAAATCTGACTGAGACTTATATCGTTCATATCGAAAGCCATTTAGAAAGTGTTGGTTTAAAGGGTGTAGGACTTATTTCCAAGTAGCAGTCTGTAATGATCATCCCGCCTCAGGGCTTATATTAAAGGAAAGGTACTCAGCTTAGTCTTTGAACGAGTGATAAGCGAAAAATTTTGTTGGGATTAATTACTAAAAATTAATAAAGTTAGTGTTTTTCTATTTTCCTTATAAAAAATCAATGTCTTATTTATTATCGTATCAACTCATTAAAGTAGTTTACTTATTGTCAAATAAATAATTTATAGCGAACATCTCAACCAAGTACCTCAGGTCACTCGATAAAGCTGATAGGCGCAAATTAAAGGCGCTTAGTGTACGCATAGCGTCTAAGGGTTAGCATTATTGATCGTGACCCTCACCTATTAATATAGGCTGACATATAGGTCACGCTAAGCGCACTAGTCCGGCAGGTGCAATAGTGACGTACTAGGCGCAGGCTACATCTCAAATTATAAATAAATAATTATAGTGCACGCGCCCAGCTTATCCTGTATATATTATAATATATAAATATATTTTTTTATTTTATATATATATAATAATATATTATATATATTATATATAATATATATATATATTAATATATTAATCATATTATAAATATATATATATAATATATATTTAATATATATATAATATATATATATAATTATAATTTAATAATTATATATATATATTAATAATATATATTTAATATATCAATGACATTATCTTGGAAGAACTCACCTAGGTAGACAGAGGTTTATATATTATATTAATATATATATATTAATATATACTTAATATGTATATATAATATTATATATATATATATATATATATATAATTATATTTAATTATAATATATATTAATTAATATATATTATTTATCAAAGTCAATATGGAAGAATTCCTACTAGGTAGGTAGACCAGAGTTTATAATTATTATATAATATATATTATAATAGGATAATAACCTGAGAGGCTGCTGTATATACCATGTTTGACTCTTGTTACTCCCTTACATATTCTTTGCGGCGCTATAGATGTTGAAGCTTTATATCTCTTTTCTATAGTTATTTATCGCAGCGCAATATTTCGAGGGAATACTTTTCAACACTTACGCGCACCCCATCACACCTTTTTACGACGCCCTTGTAATTATATAGCATCATAATTAGAATGATGACTTAAGTAGTTATCATTAGCACTAGAGAACTTGGATAATGTGATTTGTTCACTGTGTACATGTTAGCAGAAGAGTATTATAATCTCCAGTAGCTTATTCGTCGCATAATATTAGGGTATTTTTCTTCTTTACAGCTCAGAGTACTCATCTTGTTTTAGTAGGTAATATTTTTCTTCTTCCATTTTTCTTTTAGTTTCCTGCTAAATTTAATCTACCTTACTCTAAAATGTGCATCTGTGCCCATCTGCTAAAAAGTTTACGCTAGGTGATGATTGATATTAGTATATTGGAAACTTTTGCTGGATTTATACACCCCCTCATATTGTGAGAAGTAGAGGTACTAGTCTATAATATATATATATAATATATATATATTTTATTTATTTATAGCTATCGAAAGATTATGAAAAACGTTATTTTGTGAGTTAATTTAATTATTAATAAGCAACCTTTTTATTTATCTTCTGAAAAAGGTTTCGTGACAAACTATATATATTGTTTACAATTTATATATATTATTCTGTACATATATACTCTTAATTTTTAAATCCCAAATCATCCTTGCTGTACGTTACTTCACGTTAATGTCTTTTTTAAAATCCAAACCTGAGCTTATTTATGACAAAAGCTTGACCACCAAATATAGCCTTTTACTTTCTTTAATTAATAAATCTAATTTGCAAAGCACATTATGCATTTTCCGACAACAAATTATTTTTAATAATGTAAATAATGCTAAATACCACTTAAAATATTGTTGTATAAAATTTATGTTCATCATCATAAAAATCAGGTTCAATGAGAACAATGTTTCATCCAATCTGTCAATAAGGCTATCAATACTTTCATATTTAATTATAGGAAGAGAACGTGTAAAGGTTTCATATATTTTCGAACTATTAGGTTAGGACAGCTATACCTTCTTCATTATAAGTGAACGTTTTAATAATAACGTTATTATAATTACTTATTAGACATTCCCCGATATATGAGCAATGAATTTACTTCTGAAATCAGAATATGAGCGATTAATTATAAATAATTCATTATTTTTATATTTTATTAATTTTATATAACTATTTATTATTTTGAGAACTCTCTTGTTTTTCTTTTTATTTTCATTTCACATTGTATTATAAATATTTTAATATGTAAATATCTAATCCGTCAACAGCTACCTTTTATAATTTCTCATAAATTTTATATAACCTTAAAAAATATGGTATAGGTGATGAGTATATATTAGGTGGGACGGCAGTCTCTGAAAATAATGCCTTACTGGCTTGATTCTGACTTAATTTTATAACAGTTATAAATCAAATTTGAAAATTTATTTAATTTCATTTTATATAATCTGAAAATCAACTTTTTTAAAATTTTGTCATAAAATAATTATATTATAATTATTAATATATATATATATTATATATTATTATATATATAATTAATATATATATATAATATATATATATTAAGGTCCAAATATATAGATTAATATATTAATATATATTTAATATCTATAATATAATATATATTAAGTATATATATATAATTATATATATATATAATATTATATATATATAATATATATATATATAATTATATATTATATATATTATATATATATATTATATATATTTAATAAATATATATTATTTATTAATATATATATATGTATATTAAATATATATATATATTAATATAATATCACAGACAGTCATATAATTGTACACTTGAATCTAAGTATATATATATTAGCTATTTAGACTCTATATATATAGATTGTTAATAAATTGCCTTGGGTCAATACTTTTGCGAAAAAAAAACTTATATATGTATGAAAATATAACTATGTTATTTTTTCATTGCAAGCTATGAATATTTATTCAGTAATTTATATAAACTTGGAATAGTATAATATACTTTTAAACGTGATAAATTTTACTGTAATTCATTTAGCAGCTAAACTATTGCAGCAAGACTTGAACACATACGTTCACTGACATACATAATTTTAATATCATACACCATCAAAATAACACAACACCTCATTCACATATAATTTATATATAATATATATATATAATATATATAATATTAAATATATATATATATTTTTATTAATATATATATATAGTGTAGGTTTATATTATATATATATATATATATATATATATATATATAATATAATGTATATATTTTATATATTATATATAATATAAATATATATATATATAGATATTTGTTATACATGGTCTCAAACAACATAATATATATTAATATATATAATTATATATATATATATATATTATATATATATATATAATATATATTATATATATATATATATATTATATATATTAATATAATAATATATTTATAATATATATATATACTGTGGCTTTATATATATATATTAAATTAAATATATATATATATATTTAATATATATATATTATATATATATATATTATATATTATATATATAAATTATAATATATATATTAATATATATATTAAAGGCTATTATCGCATCCACCCCACCCACTAAATGGAGTACTGTATCATGCATAGGTGAAAGGTTTCCTTTATCCCCATCCTTTGCATGAGTTGTAAGTCTAAAACTACTAAGAACTTTTAACATTAGCCCTACTATACTTTCCAAACTCTCTAGTCCTCTTTCTCTGTTAGTCGTTGTAACGCTAGGTGCTACCTATCTACTTTTTTTACTATTGCCTTTATACAAAAAACAGTTGTGCTCTGGACGAGAATTGATATTCCATCTTCGTACATTCCTCACACTTCAAGCCTCGTAAGACAGTAGGATAGCATTGTATCTACTCACGAAATATTATGTTATATGAAATTGGAAACTCTAAAGGATCTCACCTCATTAATTATACTCCTTTTTTCCAACACAATTCTGTTTTTGTGGATTCCTCGCTTCTTTTCTATTTCTCCGTAATGGCTTAATTCATTCCTACTTATTTAAGTTCCGTAGTAATCATATCATTATACCCTGAGGGAATTGCGTTAGGCATTGGCCAGTGATGGGTTTACTTATCATACGTTTCATTTAGTTTTAATTTTTATTTTTTTTATTTGTAATTTTGTTATATTATTTATTTATTTATATAATTTATTATTTAGTCTCTCTCTTGTATTGCTTTAATTCGCATATATTATTGAAAAGTATTCTCTCACATACGTGTATAGAGTTGTGCTCTATTATTTAAAATTAAATAGAGTTACCTGTAATAATATTATTTTAATTATAATTCCTCCATTTTATTCATTTCAATTTATTTATTTATTTATAATTCTTATTATATATTTATATATTTTATTAAAAATTTATATATTTTAATATATATATATATATATATATATATATATAATATATAATATATATATATTATATTATGATATATTAGTAACAAAGTTTTCTAAATTATATTAATACGTAAACTGTTGTAATTCGTTTATTAATTATTGGTAGTATTTTATTAATATATTAATTATATATATTAATATTAATATATATAATTATATATATTATATTTATATTATTATATATTCTAATAATATTAAATATAAATATAATAATAATTTTGTTTTTCAATATAAATATATTAATTAATTAATAAATATATAATTATAATAATATATATTAATATATATATTAATAATTAACTTAATATAATAATATATTAATTAATAATATTAATATAAATATTAAATATAAATATATATATATATATAATATAATATATTTAATATTAAAATATAATATTAATAATTTATAATTTATATAATAATCATATATATAATATATATATAATTTTTCATTATATGTATTATATTATCTTAATATTTAAAAATTAATAATTATTATTAAAAATTTAAGATAAATGCTTTTATAAATAAATAGAACAGGGCTATAAAAGATTGCGATGTCCAAATATTATATAACTTATAAATACTTATATATACGCAGCTTTAAAATTACGTTGTGGTTTTATTCATCTAGTTTAGTATTAAAAACATTTATTACTTTAACTTATGTATGCAATTAGTCCTTATAGGAGTTCATAAATATCACCTTATGTGTGAGTTAATTTTATATTAATGAATAGGATATATTAGTTCAGACTTCTAACTCGCTATAAGATGGGTGGGCCGTGTATTATATTTATATCATATAAGTACTTAAATTAATAAACTAACGCTATCTCTAATTAATTTTAATAAAATGTAGTATATTAATTAATTAATGTTCAGATAAGTTAATATAAACCTGTTAAAATTAATAAAATTTCCGTGAAATAATTTTACTATTATTATTATATATACTATTATTATTATAATTCTTTTTTTTTAAATTTTCTCAGGAAGTTTGTTTTTAAACTTGTGCAAGCATGTGCAACCTTGTTGTAAGTTGTCAAAAAAAAATTCTTATGTTCTGCTAAGTTTTTCTGATTATTATATGTGTTATATAAATAGGCTAAGGTGTTATTTATGCATTAAGCGGATAATATCAATATTAACACTTGCT
>JABUQX010037005.1:0-5000 GCA_015478945.1 Trachelipus rathkii | reverse complement strand
TGAAAGACTTTAGAGTTTATAGTCTTTGAAAGACTTTAAAATTTGTCTTTGAAAGACTTTAGAGTTTATAGTCTTTGAAATTTAGATTTTATAGTCTTTGAAAGACTTTAGACTTTATAGTCTTTGAAAGATTTTAGAATTTAATAGTCTTTTAAAGAATTTAGACAATAATGTCTTTGAAAGCTTTCGAGTATATAATCTTTAAAGACTTTAAGACTTTACAAGTCTTTGAAAGGCTTTAGAAATTTATAATCTCTTCATATACTTTAGAGGCTATATACTTTTGAACGTATATGTACAGCTGATATATTTTTAAAGACTTTAGATTTTATAGTCTTTGAAAAACTGGAGTTTATATCTTTGAAAGACTTTAGACTTTATAGTCTTTGAAAGACTTTAAAGAATTTATAGTCTTTTTGAAAGACTTACAGTTATATAGTCTTTGAGAAGTACCTTTAATTGCAACTCTCTATCAGAGCTTTGACAGAGGAGATAAAAAGACGTAAATGGTGATCTTTTTTCGGCCCGTTTCATTTTATATTGGACCACGCAAAAAAATAAAAATTAAAGGATGTTGAATATAATAAGAATTTAGACCCTAATTCGAAATAAAGCATACACCATTTTTTTTCGGATCCTAAAAGTGCCTTTCTTGCACTTTAAAACGTTAGCTACTCAATCCTCAAGTCAAGTACATAACATTGCGAGGGGTGACTAAGTTTTTTCGACTTGTAAAGATTTAAAATTTTGCTGTCTCGAATTGTCGTGTGTCTCATTCTCGAAAAATAAAGCATAAGATTGAGCGTTACGCCTCTAAGACGTCCTTGCAATTTTGAACACCTTACCTGCCACTTAATTATTGTTTGAAGTCTTCGGCAGGGTTTTCAATTCACCCTGGTTGGTAGTCATTACTGGTAAAAGAGGATTAGCGACATTCTAAACTGCTCTTTGTGAAGCCCCTCGTAAAAAAGTTGATCATCATCGGTGTTTGCAGGAATAAACTCAGTGAGGGAACAATGCTGAACATGCGCCAGCCGCAATTGGACATACAAAAATTTTATACACAGCAACCTCATTCGGAGAGGAATAACACTCCAGCTATTCGAATTTGCTACTTACACATTCTTCTTGTCCTACGTCAATGTCTTTGTTAGCTGTGTTATGCAATTATCAGCTGTCCAAGAAACAAATTTTTCAATCTCCGAAGATCTCATTGCGTACATATCGAAAAGGTCATTACTTAATTTCCCTGATCGAGTATCTTCTCATTTATTGTAGCTGTCTGTCCATGATTTCTTTCTCAGAGAATTGAACTTGCTTTATAAGATTTAAATTACCAGCATTGATAAATTATGTATCGTTGTGTCGAAGTGTACTCGAGATGTTGAATATAATATGGAATTAAAACAGCAAACCATAGCCAATAACCTCAAGGAGTGGGAGGTTCAGGAATCTAAAAACAGCGATGCTCAAAAAAGACGAATTTCTTATATTATTATTAAATATTATATATTATCTATTATATTATTTTATTTTATTATATTATTATTATTACCTTCATTCATATATTATTATTATTATTATTTATCTATTATTATTACTACTTATATTATTATTGTTAATTTTACTATTTTTATTTTATTATTATTATCATTCACTTATATACTTCATTATTATCTACTTATATTATATATATCTGATTTATTATTATTATATTATTAATCTGATTATTATTATTATTATTATTATATTATTATTATTACATCTATTATTAATTATTATATATTATTATTGTTATTTTATATTATTCTATCTATTATTATTATTATTATTGATTATGATTATTATTAGTTATTTATTATTATTATTGATATTTTATTATTATCATTTATTATTATTATTATTATTTTATTAATTATTATCTATTATTTTTAGTATTATTATTATTCATAATTATTATTATTATCTATTTATTATTCATTAATTAATATTACTATTATTATATTATATTATTATATATTATTATTATTATTATATATTACTTATTATTCATTCATATTATTCATCATTATTATATTTATCATTAATTATTTCTATTATTATTTTATTAATCATGATTTCATCATATTATTTATTATTAATATTCATTATTATTATTCATTATTCATTCATTAATTATTATCTATTATTATTATTATTATCATCTATTCACTTATTATTATTATTATTATTAATCATTCGGAAAAAATTCTGGAAGATATTTTGGAGAATTCAAACAACATTGAAATTGAAAGATTTGAAACATTCTGAAAAGAATGAAACTACACGACACAGAAAAAACACCGGCAAAAATGAACGCTTTCTAGAGCGCAAAAAAAAAAGCATAAACATTCTGGCTTGCTTCTACTTATAGTCAAATCGGCCTGAAATATCCGACAGTTTATGCTCCAATTTTTACGGTCGGGGCTGAAAATGCGGGCTAGCTCTCAGGCTCAAAATTGGCATCTTGCCATTCAGTGAAGTGAGGAAATATTTAACGTGTTCCAGTCTTTACCTTTCAAAATTCCACTCCAAAATGAATGGAAAATGTTACTTGATTTAATGTTCCTTAACAAATCTAGCTTATTTTTTAATTCCTTCATACATTTTAACTTTTAAGTCATTCTTCCATCCTTCGTTTACTTCTTTTTAATTTGTGATCTATTTATCACAACTTTATTTACTAAAACTTTATTCAATTATATTAATGTCTAATTTATCTACGTTTTACGAGTTCTGCTATATATATATATTTACTATATAGTATATATTATATATCATATATATAATATATTATATATATATATATATATATATATATATATACTAATATATATATATACATATATAATATTTAATTAATTTTATAAATATATAAATATAATATATACATATATACACGTAATATAATATATTAGTATATATTAATATATATATATTATCAATATTATATACTATCATATAATATAATACTATATTAATATATATATATATTATAATAAATTATACTATATATATATAGTACTATTATATAGTTTCTCTCTCTCTCCTCTCTCGCCTCTCTCTCTTCTCTCTCTCTCTCTCTCATCTCTTCTTCTCTCTCTTTCCTCTCTCTGCTTCTTCTCTCTCTCTCTCCAAAATATACTTATTATTTTACCTTATTTTAATAATTTTGAATATTACTTTTAATTATTGATTTTATTTTATTATAATTATTATAACTTGAAAATATAGTCTCCTCTATTAATTCATTAATCTATTATTTTATCTAAACAATTATTATTATTATCCTATTATTATTATTATTATTATTATTAATTAGTTATTAATAATTCATTAACTAGTTTGGATTTATATTCCCACACAACGTAGGGTAGTACGAGGAGCTGATTCCACCAGAATGTTTCAGTGAATATCAACGAGATACATGAACTAATTGCGAATATATCGTATTAACTGTCGCTGACACTGTCATGGACCTTCTAAAACAGGAAATTTCAAAGAGAGCACGTACAAGCGACAAGCGTATAATAGGTTATAAAAGAACTGAGGGACATCACTCAATAACTTTCATAAAGAGTAGTTCTAAGTTTTAACAACCCTTTGAATTTTCAAGAAATTACATTTCTTATTTATTTTCGTAAATTAAAGAATACCTTCCCTACCAACTCATGGTCAAACTTTCTAGATAAGTTAAAGTTTATACTTTATCTAATAATATAGTTAACTCTAATATAATTTTAAAGTTATGATACCTTACTTGATATAATACTATTTAGCTATATAATTACCATTTGCAG
Organism: Trachelipus rathkii; assembly: GCA_015478945.1. Lineage (NCBI taxonomy): Eukaryota > Metazoa > Arthropoda > Malacostraca > Isopoda > Trachelipodidae > Trachelipus > Trachelipus rathkii. Next base: position 1,161 of record JABUQX010037005.1, on the reverse strand, counting down.
TATATGTCAAAAACAACTAGAGCTAGCTTATTAAAGATTTTACGTCGTATTCTGTTTATACAACCCAATCAGTACACATATTCCATTAATGTTTAAACGGGCCGGCTGAAAAACATCAATGATTTCTTCCTTAGCTTAAAGCTGTATTGATCTTCCATAGTTCAAAACACCTCACAAGCTATAATAATGGTACATGGTCATAAAATGTCCCAGGAAAATGAAAATTCCTTACCAAATAGGAATATATTATTCATCCCTAAAAACCACTAAAGAAGTCACATATCTCTCACCTCGAGAAACTATTCGTCAGCAGTTAGTCTAGGTTATGTTACGTTACGGTTAGCTAGAGTATAGTTAGTACTAGCGTCTAGAGTTAAGTGTTAGTTATCGGTTATTTTAAGGTCCTTGGTTAGGATAGATAAGCTTAGGTATAGTTATGTTAAGTTAGGTTACGGTTAGGTCATAGGTCCGTTAGGTAGGATGGGTTTGGATTTGTGGGTCTGTTAGCGGTTAGGTTCAGGTTAGGTTAGTTACGGTTACGTTACGTTAGGTATAGTCTATGTATAGTCTAGGATTAGGTTAGGTCTAGGTATCTTAGATATAGAGTTAGGTTAGTTAGGTTAGGTTTAGGTAATAGGTCTGAGGTTAGGATTAGTGTTAGCGTTAATTTATGGTTAAGTCTCAGGATAGGTTAGTCATAGTGACGTAACGGTCTAAGCGTAAGTTAGGCATGAGCTCTAGGTCAAGCTAAGTTTGTTCGAATTCATTACGGGAAACTCTAAATCGACCAGATCTTTTCATCTACAAATCAGTACTGTACATTTTAGGTAAGTAGTTTTCAACATGGAGATTTTGGCCAGATGACAAGATACACCTAGTGTGATAAAAATGATATTAGAAAAGAAAGACGAATGAAAATGCGAAACCAATAGCCATTTAAAATGAGGTACTCTCTCATCGACGTTCAATCCAACGAAGGTCAAGCTTAATACCAATATAGGGTTAGGCCTGAATTCTTAAATCGTCTGACAGCTTTCTTATAAAACTCTCTTGATAACTTGCACATTAGCCCCCCCATAGACCAACATATTAATTACACATTATTAATTACTTACTTCATCTACTTAATTAATTCATTTAATATATATCTTCCGTGGCGCC
>JABUQX010037004.1:0-21323 GCA_015478945.1 Trachelipus rathkii | reverse complement strand
ATATATATATATAATTATATATATATATATTATTATATACTATATATACTATATATATATATATATAACTATAGAATATATATATATTGTAATATATGGTTCAATATAGGGATATATATAAGGATAAATATATATATAAATATATAGATATATATATATTATATATATATTATATAATAATTATATATATATAGAATATATATATATTATAATATATAATCAGTGGGCTGATCTCCTGCCTCAGTGTTAGGACCGCAGCAATGGCTGGAAGACTTATAAAAAGCTAAAAGAAAATTGTATATCCTTTTAACTATATATAATATAGTATAGTATTAGGTATTAGTAGTTATATATATAGTATATATATAGTATAATAATCAATATATATATATATATATATATATATATACTATTATTTTTAATTTTAACTTATATATAAAAATTATATATATTATATATTATATATATATATATATATATAACCGTTATTATTTATATTAATTACATTATAAAACTTACTTTAAATATTACGGAAGGTTTACTTGAACATAAAATCTATTCTCCTGGTCGTTTTGCAAAATTTCTTCTGATTATTAAATTAAATAAAAATTGTCTTTTATTTTTTTTTTTAAAGATAAAGAAAATTTTTTTTCTATCGATATTAGGAAAAGATTGGACAATCTTACTTTCATTTGAGAGTTTCTCAAATATTGTTTTAGTTCTCTTAATTGAGAGCTGAAAATGTGCGTTCAACACTGCACTGATATTGGCTAGGTAGTTAAGTTAAAAAGATTAACAGGTCTTAATTTAGAGTTCCCCTTAAAAGCCATTAATTTCTGAAATGCTTATTTCGTCTAATAAATACCTTAAGGGAATTTTTCTCAACATTATCGTTTAGCAAAAAAAATTTTGTTCAGTATATGCATCACAGATTCAGAATCGCCGAACGTGGAAAAGGTAAAGTAAGAACGGTTAATTTATTTTAATAGATGAAAAAGCCTTTTGAGGAAAAACTACTAATATTGTAGTGTATTAAATTTTTTTTGCAAATCAAACCAAAAAAAAAAAAAAAAACAAAAATTCAAAAGTTGTACCAAATCCAAATATTAAAAGACCATAAAACAAAACCCACCCGCTCTAATCTTTGGTATTTGGGTTTTTATAGCGTGTCCGGGGCTAAGTTCAAGCAGTTATTGCCTCCAGTGAAAACGGGCTGCACCGTGGTTCATTGTCTCCTAACTGAGCCGTATGCGCATAACAATCCCTCATCGTCATTGAATTACACCTTCTAACGTTAGAATGGTCCTTTCCGCACCAGCACCTGTGCTTCCCCGTCCTCATCGTACTCACATCCGGCCCAGTCCCCTTTCTGATGCCCCCTAAATTGCCGTGTAATACCATTTACAATATTCTGATATTTAAGTTTTTTATTCTTGGAGTTAAAAAAGTGAATAGAAAAATCATAAACAAACTGTATATGTACATACTATTATTGCTAACAATATTTTTCAATAATATTTTCAGTTCATACGTTATGGTCCCAGCACCAACCCCCCCCCCTATATACATAGAGAAATAAAATATATGATGTTAACTTACGCCCAGAATTTCTCTAAGTTTGTATTTGTATATTATCTGCTTCTTTGAGAATTTTTTTATTTTTTTTTTTTACATTGTTGCTCTAAGGCCCAATACATTCATTCGAACAGAGATTCCAAAGGTAAATTTGAGTAGATTTTCTCTATGTTTTCGCGCCTTCACCAGTTTAAGCTTGCTTTATTAAGCGCTGCTTAGGCACTCTCGTAAATATATTTTTTTCTTCGTTTAAAGGCTGAAGAGAAGAATCTGTTTGTTCTAAGCTTTTTTGTATTTTTTGTTTTATGTGTTTGTATATTATTTTATCTGTTTATTTCTCTAGTTTAATTTTGAAATTTACTGCCAGCTTTATTTCCCTCTTTCGTTGTTTTTGTCGATAAAACACTTAGCTGTGAGTAGGTGTTGCGTCTTCTCTCCAGATGACTGAGGTTATCGCTGTCTGTCTACAGATCTGAATTGGATTTACCGAGTCACTAGTGCCTATCTCACTTTCGATTCTGTTCAGTCCCCGGTTTACGGTTTTTGGCATCAGCGTACGACGAAGTCTAGCGCCTTAATAGTTCCTGTATGTGTGTGGTAATTAAACCTTTAGTTTCTGATCTTATTAGGAGATCTGTTGGGCTTCCTGCGAGATTTGTAATTCTATAGACGGTTGAGGAAAAATGATGTAAATATAAAACAAAAATTTTGAGGTATTGTGTATAGCTTTCTAGATACATTGCCTTATGAGAAGGATATATAGCGTGAGCAATCAATAGTTATTGAAATAATACACATACCATTCCTTGATTTCCTTCGGTACTGGTTCGGTTTGTAGAAAACGGTTTGTAGAAATACATCCTCCACCAAGCTGTGCGGCACCTGCTTCTTCAGCGACACTGGTTGATGCTTCGGATTTGGCTCGTTCAGCATTATTACGTTGAAGCTTACGACGTTCGAGCTTGGATATCAACCTTCTCTTAACAGGACTATTTGCATTCCGATCACCTCTGACTTTATTGACACATTTAAAACTTTTTCAAATGTACTTTTTGTTATTAATTAAAGTATTATTAATATATAATATATATTATATATTATATATTATATATATATATTATATATATATTATATATATAATTATATATATATATTAATATTTAATATTGAGATATATATATATATATAAGAATATCTATTGTAAATAACGTGATCTATGAATATAATTAAACGCTACTTACTAAGAAATCTATACTCTAGGTCGAATCCTATTTTCATTAGCTTGGGGATTAAGAAATAAGTCCATCTTTCTCTCAGCTTCAAGTCAGCTCGTACATATTCCTTCATTACCATTTTCATATCTTAGCTATATAGATATATTATTCAAGATCAATATTGCCATCAGTGTTCACTGGTACAGGATGGGGTATTTCGTTCTCATTCTGACTATTCACCTTACGCTGTAAAATATATAAATTAATATATATATTTAATTATGATTATATTATATAATTAATATAAATATATTAATTATATATAATAATTAAATTAATAATTATTATAATAATTATTAAATAAAATAATAAATAATATAATTAAAATTAAATAAAAAATATATTTAAATAATGTTAACGTTACACTTACCCTTTTGCAAGGCATGGCGATATTTTACTTATAATAAAAACTTTCATCAGTTCAATCTAGTCAGCACTCGGACTGCCTTTTTCATAGGTTCGCACACGACTTCTACAATTCCACCGCATTCGCGTCACTACTTCCACGAGTACGACTCTGCCACAGTTTCTCCGTCTCCACTGAAGACGTTAATCTCGTTTTTGATTAGTTCCAGACATATTTCCGTTTTCTTCTTCAACAATTCTTTCCGCAGAGTGTAAAACACTGAAACAGAAATGAGAAATGAAAGGAATGTAAAATAAATTATAGGTATCATATAGTTATATATAGTGAGAAAAAATAAAAAATATATGATCACTACTAAATTTTTATATAATACATACTTATATTCACTTGCTTCTAATTTAAGGCTAATTGATTAAAAGATTACTTAATAATACTATATATATATATATATTAATTTAATTATTTTTTTCCCTTACTATAGTGAAAGCAGTGAAAAATATTAAATTAAACTTTGGTTTATATGATTATTTTAAATATATTTATTATAAGGTATACTTACTATACATTATATAGCTAAATAAAAAATATATATATAAAAAATATTTATAGCCTAAGTAAGATGCCAAAACTTAGTTGATTAATATCTATTTATAGATGATAATACATAATGCATTGATTATTAACATTAGAGCGTATGTAATTCACAGCCAATACGCGGCAGTCCTTGAAACACTCTGACTAAATATACCTTGACGTCAAGGTTTTTATATGCAAGAATTTAGCCCTTAGGGTATATATTTTAAGCCTAATGTGCGTAAAGGTTAACTAGTACTCTTTAAAGTTTACATATGTATTTCAAATGATTTCTATGATGTTGAGCGAAGGAATCATATTGTCTTTAAATCGTAAGTCGGATATACATATACTATATTTTAATAATCTACTAATAATTATATATATTAATTCCGTAAGAGTATTATTATACGCTATAGTTTTCTAATATAAGGATAAATCGGTATAATACGAGTGTGGGTTTGGAAATCATTACACTGAAACGCACTCTGAGTATGATAAATATTCCTTTTTTATTGAGTTTAAATTACATCATTTTTTAGAATCTGTGACAAGGAAACTGAACCAATAATATATTCGTCTTGATGTATTGGGTTTCTTTAGCTGAGAATACAATTTAAGCGAGATCTATACTATATATGTTTTTGTATTATATAATCCTTGTAAAAGTAAACGAATAGAGCACACAAAGCTGCGCTATGCATACGAGTTAAAATGATTGTTATCTGTAATAACGTATAAGCGTTTTACATAATAATAGCTTTGTAAATATTTTCTTAGAATTGCATTTATATAAGGGTTTTTTTTAGTAAAAAAAATTTAATTATATCGATTGATGTAGGGAACAACTAGATAATCATACAGTTTTCATCAAGTTTGTATAGTACAGCCCAATGACCTTGAGCAGTTTCCCATACTAGGTGAAGTGAGTTGTATATTTAAAGTTATCATACTCTCTTCATCCATCTCCTCTTAATTTAGTAGGATCTATACTCTTTGACTCATTACTGTTTGAGATCGATATACGTATTTTTCTTGATATATCCACCTTACTATGTCAGTAATCGCTAAGTTCGGTCTCGTTATGTTATACACCTGAGCTTAGAAGCATCGTTTCAGAGCTTCTCAGCTCTAGATTCAATTCGAGATACTCCTGGTTATTGCCATATAAAAACCTAGAGACTCTGTATAATACGAGAACCTGTAAGCTCGCAAGCATATAAATATGTGTAAAAAAAAAAAACGACACTGAAAAAAAAACATTCTAAGTCCTAAGTAGTAATTCCTCATAACTCAAGACAGCTCATTTTAAATGAGTAGAGTAGTAGCAGAAGTATAGGATAGCGGTTGAGCGTTAGTTCTAATAAGCATATAAATTAGATTGTCAAACGTAAATCATATATGCTAGTGTAATTCCCGTTCTGGAATATCACTACACTGCACAGTTTGAGCTATCAGATCGTAGAAAGGCCGAGAACACAACGACTCATAGGGAATATTGCTATAAGACGTTTCGTAATCCCTACCGTGTGAATGCCCATCGATTTGAAGACTGATCCGTTTTAAATTGAAATGTTGGAATTTAAAGGTTGGCTTTTTATACTTGCCTGTTACAGCTGTATGTTCAAGCATACCTACTACAACTTTCAGCGGTAGAGTAGCGTTAACAATGTTGGGGATGTTAATATTTGATAAACCAGGTGTAAAGTTAAAAATCTTTGTCTCCACCCGTATCAATGGGTACTTTGCGGTTGAGGAAAGAAGTGATTTTTCAATTTCAAGATGTCTGTTAGCTGTGAGTTTCACTTTGCGTACATAAATATAGGTCTCCAACAATTTGAAAATTGGGGATGGTGGAGTACTCGTAGCACCACTTTTAGTGTGTACTTTCAAAGCAAACTGTGGTGCAGCCCTAGTCAATTCTAACTTAAGTTCCACGCCTCTGAGTAGAAGTCGTGCATCCTGATTAAGTAGATCTGCCCATTAGTCGGCCGTTAAAAATTCGTGAGGTGTTACAACTTGGGAGATTTCGAGCAGCCACTGTCAATTATTGCATTAACTACATCTTTAAAGCTGTAGAACCCACAGGATTGCAAGTGGGATTGTTTCGCATCTTCACTAAAGTTTAAAAGATTGTTGATGTAGCATTTGTACGGGTATAAGGCTGTAGCTGAATTAACAGGTGTTTCATTAAGGAATATTTCCAGCTGGCTGAAAGCGGTATACAAGAAGTTACTCTCAGTGTAAACGACATGATCATCGGATGTAGGTAGGTCGCTTCCGTCTTCTGATAAAAGTTTCACTTTCAAGTATAAATGGATGTCACAGGGATCGATGTAAAAGTCCCCCGAACCAGTAACTATAAACTCTAAAGGTGCATCGCTATTGGTAATCGAATGAGTGGGATTGATAGATACGTAATTGCTATTAATCAGACTAACTTGAGTTGGCGGAACATTGAAAAGATTTAATTCTGATTTACAACAGCCATCAGACGCACTGGTTAAGAAATGCATCCTGTCGGTTCAAAAGCTTTCCTAAGAATGAATAGAATATAATATCACACCTCTTATATACTCTACCTAGATAAGGTTATATATATTCTGATGAGCCCTCAGTTCCATTGTAACCTTTAGGCTAGTAAGAAGTGCGTTTAATCTGAATATCTTTCGTTAGTAAAATGAACCCTTGCTATTTTACTGTGTCCATCATGGTTAGAGTTAACCGTTTATCTCTATACACGACATTGTACAGTGGGAGGAAATTCTTCCAGCCTGTGGAGTTTCAATTGTTTATAAAAGAAGACCTGAAGGTAGTGAATTTTACACGTGTACTAGCTTCCGTACAAACTATAGTAACCAAAGGATTATTATTGAATACAGAAAACTACTAATGTATGTGTTACAGAGCGGAAACATTCATTTCTCAGCGTTGTGCATGTCTAGTAATCCAGCGTTATCTAGTTTATTGCGGAACAAAAAGTAGTTACATCCCAGAGTCTACTATCGAGAACTGAGGAAACCTAAACACCATCACATAGACGAGTTTCAGGAAGAAACAATAACATAGAACCAGAATGTGAAGGTTCGAGTATTGGAGAGAGCGTATAACTTCGTGTACACTTTAAAGCACCCGTTACGGTTTCTTTATTACAGAGGTTCTATACAAACAAAACAGTTGAAAAGTATATGTACCAAGAATTCGCAGAGGGTATTATTTACAGCAGTGTAATGTCCACGAGAAAGTGTTGTACCTCCAGTAATCAGTAAATACGGTGCATCCATTTTTTATATGTTGTATGAGTGTAATACTAGGTCTGTACTACATTTTAAGAAAATGTCATTTTATAGCGGGCTAAGAGCGATGAAAAAGGGGGTAACTCTGAAGATATTATTGAAGATACTTCTTTGTACGAGAATCGAATCATAAACAATTGCTGTTATAAATTTTATTTTCAATGTTTAAAAAACAATGGTGTGATTCTATTTACACTGACGGACCAGAAAATAAACATAACATGATTTCTATACGTGATCTTTTCACATATATATATATTAGGAGATGGCGTGCATGTACTAAGAGAATACCTATTGGAAAACGATAGTCATAAAACGACCGTTGACATATTTTGTCAAAGATCTTCGAAAGTGTGCTAGTTAAGCTTGAAATATAAAGCCGAAGTTAGTAATTGAACCTTGTAGGTTTAGACTGTATCAAAGTTATATTTATCACGTTGAACATCTATGTATATAGGATTCCTTACTCGTTTTATTTTTACTTTCTCACACTGAATAACTAATATGCTACCAAGCATGGAGGATGTGTGTAAATTCATGTTCCGTACACCTGCAAACATGTCTATAGCGCCGTCCAACTGGTAATGCGTGATACATAACATATATATTTTGCTTCAAATACTCATAATTATCTAAATTGACAGATTAGAGATATTTGAAGAAGGCCACACCGAGTGAGAAAAATAATATAGGTTTGTTATGTATAACGCATATTTCGAAGCTCGAAGTTTAATACAAGGACGAATAATAATGAAACCTTAATGTCATATTCGAAATGAAGCGCATCTTGATACGTCTTAAAAGTGCTTTTAGAGTAACCATAAATAAGGATGACATCAACGGTAATAGTCGAATAACTGGCATATTTGACGCCTATAGCATAAGCTAAACTGTCGAATTCAATAATTGTACTAGAAGCTTTTCATACTCATCTTCTGAGCTTTCTGAAAAATGAATTGAGAAGATAGTAATGGGGATAGTTGTAGTTCACCTACAATATGTTCAGTTGTATTCTTTTCTTCTTGAACTTCTGCAACCTTTTAATACAAGATGTCATGTTGCAAAGCGGCCCAGTATTTAGGCTTTCGTTGTGGATCTCCATTTAAGCTACGCACGGTATGAAGGAATTAATATAAACGCACGCTAGGTAGGGTAGCCGAAACAAATTTTACAACTCTCTAATTATTGTCATCACCATCTGAGAAGAGTCATGAAATTTCAGTGTTCTTTTTATTACACCAGAACATTATACCTTGTTTTCATCCACAGACGCTATATTGCATATTGCGTATAGTATCTCATTTTTGTCAATCTATACCCAGCTACTTATATTATTATCATTTAACGGGCGAGAGACAGCTGATGATTGGTCAGATCAAACGTGCTAAGCCAGTCACAATGTTCCCCTATAAGTGTCAAGGAAAGTGAGATATGTCTAAAATGGATAATATAAAGAGGTTACTTCTCATACTCCCACGGTTATTTGATGAGTGCGAACTTCACCCTATATAAAAAAACATTACACGAAGAGATGATTACTCCCACAGAAAAACACATTCTAGCCTTGTTCCGAGATCGTATAAAACTGTTAAACTTTGAAATATATTCCTGTTTACAATTTGAGATGTTGATACAGAAATAATTTTGTTGTTTATCATTGATTGGGAAAAAAAATATAAGACAGAAACTTAGTAAAAAGAAGTAAAGCGCGAAATATTGAGCTGTAAAAAAAACGACTTGCCAATGTTGTTAATACGTGTTAATTGAATGCGAGAGTTGAAGTTCTGCTTAATATGGTAAAACACTGGTCCAACTTCCAAGTTGAAAACTAGTCAGAAGGTGAGGTTAGTCGATCAGTTCTTAGCAACATCATTCGTATAACTACTTATTCGGTCAGAGCCTCAAATATTACAAGAAAATTTTAAGCATCTAAGAAAGAAAAACTTGTCTGCTACTAATCTATTTGAGGAAGGATTGAGGCGCTTTCTCCCGGTGTCCTATTCACTGACTCCCGTATCTCTACTACTATGCTTGACGGCCCTTGTTGTCTAACTACCTGCAACATAACAGGTGATAATCACACGGACGTCATGCAATGCAATTACAGGCACCCTATTCAATGTATAATTCCCGACTCTCCGACTCCGACGCCACTCTCTTCAAATCGCATAACCAATATCACAACCGGCTACTACCACAGGTGCATCATCTATACCTTGGTTATTCCTCAACTCTTCGCCGAAACACTAATCTCGACTTCGACAGAGCAAATGTTGAATACTAAAATCGTCACCGTTTTAAATACGTATTTTTGAAAAGGGAATTAGCAGAAAAATTATACTGTATCGATATATAGAAGTATAATTGTAGTCGACACTCACAGGAAAAGATTGAAATCTATCAGGATATTAATTATACTGATTACAAAAAATTATTAGAAGTCAAAGACAAGTATACAGGAATTGCCATTCCTGTTTCAAATTGAACAGTGTTACACAAGAGGTGGACTATGCGAAAAGAAAGGAATTTTAAATAGGTTGTTTGAGAAAACAGCCTCTGGCTCTACCACCTACACTTGAAGAATAGATATACGGAAACGACGTGAGATATATGAGTATCTTTAAAAGATTCAACTAAATTAGGATAACGAATTGGGTCAGATTGTATTAATGATTCTCAACCCCTTCAGAGGGTCATCATAAGTATCTCAGAACTTGCGTGTGCCAGACTGAGCTCGGATGCGAATAAAGAAAAGCACTATATTGATGAAATTAAAACAGTGATCTATACCAGTGCATCAGAAGGAGGCAGTAGAGAATGTGATGTTCTCTAATGATCACTATAAATAACGCTGAGTACAGCGGTATTAATTTCCCTCGGAGCTTAATTCATAATAAGCAAAGGCTACAGGCAGAGGCTACAGGATTGGGATAATCAATCATCGGATTCCGAAACCGTTTATCATGATCTCGCAACTGATAGAGTAACTAGCTTTCACAAATCGATTAGGAAATATAATACTACTCGTTCAAGAGCACATATAACAAATAAGTAGTCACAGAGTCTGGAGGTTGGGAATAGAGAAAAGAGCTCTCGGAGGAATGGATTCAGTTGACTCATTAGGCGGTCCGAACACGCTCTCGAAACAGCCATTGTAATATACATTACGACGTTAGCGATAATTACAAAGATATCAAATAATTTGTGTCATACTTCATTATTATATATGGAACATAATGCAAGCATATGAGAAACAAGCATACCACGTAGCCACAAAGAGCACACAACACATACATGAACATCACACACAAAACTCGCCTCAACATTCCATACACACACACACACACACACATGCTACACACACACACACACACACTACACACACTCACACAACACCAAAGAACAGCATCAACATCAACACCTACACACTCTACAGGCACCACTAAACAAAACGAACACACTAGCATACACACACACCGACTACACTCACACTAAGTATATACACACACACACATATATTCCATACACAACTCTCCACTCACAACAGCCATCGAGAATCAGCACAATGAAACTATCACGACTGAAGCAAGAACGCTTTATAAGACATGATAAAAGTGGGGCGGAGTCATAGTATAAAGCTCCGCCACTTCTTATTCATGCTATATAAACCCACTGTTCTTCACTCTAAATCTAAAACCAATATTTGTTATTTCCCGCTCATTTCTCCTATGAGTTAGTGTTGTGTTTAGAACAACACAAAATGACTTGTCTAGTAGAATATCACGCGATCAGTGAGCTAACGTCTTGGTCTGTGGTGCATCAGCATTGCTCTATTATCCTGCGTTTTAGACGAAGACCATCAGGTGACCGTTACATCACCTGCTTATCCCCCCTGCCAACTTATAACAAACCTTTATTCATCTCTGTAGAAAGTCTCAGCATCATCATGGAAGCTGTTTCGGATTGGGTAGCCAAAGACTACATGAACCTCAGTTTGTTAAATGAATGGGCATTATCTGTATCACAGGGTGGTCCTGACGATCACAAACGTTTAACCTTGGTTTTTTCCTTACACGAAAACATTCCGAGGATACATTAATATAGGCTGTTGGCTTCGATACGTAATGCATCATCTGGTTTTCTTCATCAGGGGTAAAAGTCTTAATCAACAATCGGGCACATAATAATTGAAATTTAGCTAGGTTCTGTTTTAAGATGAACGAATAATTCCTACATATGAAATAGAATGAATTTAACGAATACCCTTGGAGACCATTAACACACAGCGTATCGATTGTATAACGGTATCATATTAGTTGATAGGTTTAGGTTTAACTCTAACAACGTTACTAAGATGATGGAGGTTGTAGACCTTAGTCGTTTTACTCATGTATGGAACGAGGAAATGGCCGGCGAACGATGTAAAAATCATACTCTGAAGATTTCAGCTGCAGAAATGTACTCCTTCATTAAGGGGGAGGGAAAGGTAGGCTTAGATTCAAAAATCTGAGATGAGAACCAATTCTAGATGCATTAAAGGTTAAAAATGATGACTGTAAGATAATACTACATCTGAGTGTAAATATATATATTAACGCCGCGCATTCTGGTAACATAAAATGTTTTATTCGTGCTTCTCTAGCCAGATTTATCAAACATTCATACACATTTTCCGACATCATTTGTGGATGTCTCGGGGAAAAAACCAAAGACATTAATATATATAATATTTATTTAATCATTATTTATTTTATATATAAATTTATTTATTTTATTTAATTTAATTTTATTATATTTTATTATTTTATTTATTTTTATTATTTTGTCTTATATTAATATAATAATATATATTATATATATTAATATATATATTATATATATTATATTAATATATATATATATATATATATTAATAAATAATTATTAATATATATATATATATATATATATTATATATATATATATTCCTCGTCATTTAATGTGTTATTGCGTCAGTAGCTTGACATGGCGCATAAAGGAGGTAGTGAGAAATACTTACTTTAACTCATGAGGTGAAACCTATATTTAATTTTGGGGGTTCAACAGGTTGCTTTAAGCATCCTAATATTAGAGAAAAAAAGAGTTAAAAAAATATTTAGAGGGTGGAAGAGGCATTATACTCTATATATACATAGACCTTGTAAAGATAAAAAATTTTCTTACACGAAGACAATAGCCACTAAGCAGGTGTCATAGGTGTTGTTATAGGCTCAAATAGATTTATAACGGAAATGATTAATATAATATAGTTCTTAGTATTAATGATTGTAGGTTTCAATACGTGCTTTTATATTTAGCTTATTGATGTATACTTAGATTACCTATGGTTGAAACCCTTAAAAGATAAAAATCAGCTACAGTTTGCAAGGCCTGCTACTTAGAAATTATTATAAAGTTATAACGAACGTATATAGAGAACCCCAAATATACATTTTGACAGATTCAAGAGAATGGAGTCAAAGAGAGTGTTAAGCGGGTTTCAGGAGTTGCTACTGGGAGTATTATGGTATAAGCTTATATAGCAATAACATTTATACCGGTATAAACATATTTAAGCGGCATTATAGTATTGAAAGAGTTCACATAGCGTATAACTATTAAGAGCGCATGCAATAGTATTAATAGTTACTAGAATGAACACCTTTTAAAATTAATATTGATATACTGGACGAATTCTGGTTATTTCTATATATTAATAAACAGGTACTTACCATAGAACTATAAAGTCAATTCCTTTAGAAATGTCAAAAACGAGAGGTTATACGTTCGATATATAGGGATTGAAAAGAAAACAAATATAAGAAGATAATTCAACGAATATAAGGTGAAGACGATTATGTAAGATGTATCTCAACAGCAGAAAGATTCAAGATAAAGGGGTTATTTTTGAAGCCGGCTGGACTACTGGAAGTCTTTAAAGTTCACAATATCCGACCGCTAAGCCGCGACAGTTTAAAGCTATATTATCTGGAGGATTTAGATGGTGAAAAAAAAAAAGGAGGGTTCTTAATAAACAAGAAATACAAAAAGTCAGGTTCAATCCTGCCTGTAACTTACGAATATAAAATTGAAAAAAATATTAATATATAGCTATAAAACGTAAAGGAAAAAAATAAACATAATAATTATATATAATTACTGGTGAAATGGCGAGGGTATCCTGTTAAGTTTAATACTTATATAAAAGCATTCCTCTTTTTTCTGACTAATATATTCAGTTTTATAATATATAATCATGAGAGGTTAGATGTCACTTTTTATTTAACTCTTAACCATCTTCAGCATCCCATGGATTTTACCATCCTGAAATAATCCTCCGTCTGATTTCACAATAACGGAACTAGTTAACCATGTTTACCTTGACCGGCCAGAGTATGAAGTGGGATTAATGTGAAATGAAATTAAATACGGACATAGAAAATTATTACCACCTGCTCTATTCTGGTATGACAGTGTGACAGAATGTGAATATAGAATGTGTTGAAAAAACTATTATTACAAGTTGGAAGGTACCCGTTTCTAGAAAAGGACTACAGACTGCCCAAGAAGGTAATTAACGTAATACATTTGTCATACAAAAGAGAATAACTTCATATGATGAAATTTGCTTCTTACGCCAGAATTAAAGCATATTTTACAGACCTGCTATTTCAGTCATTTATATAAGATTCATCTGATGTGATATCAGTTATGTATGTAAGGATTGGTTGTACAAAACTGATATGCGAGCCATATATAATGAAGATAAAGTTAAATAAATATCTTTAAGATTCAAAAGCAAGTGTAATACCTGCGGAGACGACAAGTACCATGATTTTTTCTAGACGATCACAATGCAGAGAAAACATATTCGTAATAGACGTGATCGGTGTATATACTTCACGATTATCACCTAACTATGTTTGAAAGATGAGTTAATACTTCTGTCGAGAATAGACCTCAGTAACTTGGCCTATAATGAACATAAAGATGACGCGGATCGGTTATGCTCATTATTACATTTACCCCTCCGAGATGCTCAGCCGAGCCTGGTATGGCTTACATCTACACCGATCTTGTTTCACATCAGTATGTATGTGGGGAACGTTACAGCCCCTTTGTTACGGGTGGTCCACCTTACTGATAAGGTAATCACCTTTCCTAATGTGCATTACACCTTCCTCTAAGTAAAGCCCAAATTTGCTCCATACGAATATACATTAAAGACTGATGGAGGTGAAATAAATCGTATATAATATCACGTTCTTACGTTTTACCACCGGGAAGTGAGTCTAATTTTTATAAAAATGCACGTACGGCGGAAAAGGTATTACTAGAACGTTTAATACGTGAGACGTACTATATCGAACTTAGAGAGGAAAGGTTACACCTATTTAATCAATTGCATAGTTGGTTTATCGCTCATTCATAATAACTATCTCTTTATACTGTATAGTTTAGTTAAAAGAAATTCCATCTAGTTGTTTGAAATATGAGGTGAGAGGTACTGTTGTGGCTTCTAGTAATCCAACGAAGGCCATAGCGTGACGTATCTGGTTTATCTTTCACGTTCTTTTTGAAGAGTAGCAATTGACCCTTTTTGAAACGCAGCGGACTATATAGGGAAATAAAGCTGTTATAAAAGCAGGTAACGGTATAGAGAACATTGCCATGATTATCGCTAGCGGTGAGATGCAAATTATCTTTGAAACGGCTCGAGTAATAGTGACAGCAGTCTTCAGACGTTATGATTAAATTGAAGCGTTATATATATAAAACTAGAAAAATACAAGGAAAAAAAAATGGACGGGCCAGGCTTAAAAAGAGAAGAAAAAGTCTAAAGTTCAGTCAAGGTTACTCAAGTCCAAAAAGTTAAAAAAACATTCACGATCAATAACGAAGAAAAAGAAAACGAAGAAGCGGAAACGGAAGAACGCTTCGGGTTATGGCACGAAAAGCAAGACGAATAAGAAGTGTAAGAAACGTAAAAAATCATATAAAGGTACCTGAATATATCTACAATATTTATGATTTATATTTTTCATTGTAAATAAAGTTGACTTTTATGATGTTATTTTAATAATTTAATTACAAGAAGGCCTTAACGTTTCCGGTCCAATCATTCTCGTCACAGCTACGTGAACTCTATGCCATTTACTTAAAAAGTGCCCTCTTGAAGGTATCGTTAATGTATTCTTAACTAGAATTCCCGCACTCAAAGCTTTTATTTTTGTTCATGAAATTCTAAAAATGATGTAATTTTACGCAATAAAAGAATATTGTTATAATATCGTTTCAATGTATGATTCCTCATTGTATTCCATTTATTTTAAAAGAAAACTATAGCGTATAATATTTACTGTATATATATATATATATATATATATATATATATATACATTGATATTTGTAGCAAGATACAAGACATAAATATAGATAGATGATTTTTATTCCATATTTATAATTTTTTTTTATTATTTATTATTTATTATTCATTTTATTATTTATTATTATTTATTTTATATATTATTTTTTATTATTTATTATATTTAATATATATTTATATATAATTATATATATTATAATTTAATATATATATATATATATATATATATATATAATATATATAATATATATATATATATATATATATAATAATTATGCTATAATTAATGATTAAGAATGATACATGAAATTTCAACACAGTATAATAGCGTGTAAGGTAACTATATTTTTTCACTTAACTAATAGAGTATGACCAGATTTTTTATGACCTAATGTAATAATCACTCGCTTAACTGATCAAACCACTTTCATTTCCTAGATTTTCCAGATTGGCATTGTCTTCTCTCGGCCTCTAGTTATAATAAATATGATATATATATATATATATAATTATATATATTATATATATATTATATATATATATATATATATATTATAGTAGATATATATATATATATATATATATATATTATAAAGTAAATTTAATAATAACAATAAATATAAATTAAAAATAAAATTAAAAATAAAAATCTTTTTGATTTAGAAATTTTAAAAATATAATAATATTATATATTAATATTATATATATAAAAAAAACATTTAATAATAAAAAAAAATAAAAATAAATATAAATAAATAAAATAAAAACAGGAAATAAATTAAAATTAATAATCTCTTTATATATATATCTTATATTATATATAATAGATATATAATAATAATATATAGATACGTATTTTTGAACTGCATATTTGAAAATGTCTACAGTACATAAACTACTATATATATATACTATATATATATATAAATATTATATAAATATATAAAATGTAACATTTAATAATAAAAATAAATAAAAAATTTTTAAGATATTAAATATAGAAAATACACAGGATAAAAATAAATAAACTTAAATAATAAATAAATAAAAATCTTTGTTCATTAGAAGAGCTTATTCGAACATATTCTAGTCCCCCTCACTCTTAGTTCCCATTATACTTACTCTATATTTAGGCTTCAGATATTATAAGAGTCTTTTAATGGAAACATTAATAATTAAAAATTAAATAAGCGTGAATTCAGAAATGTTCAAGAAGTTAAATTTTATACAATTTTTTATAAAAAAAAACAAAATAATAAAATAAAATAAAAATCTTATTATTTTGAATTATATTAAGATTAATCTGTCAAACACTTAAAGCTATAATAGATATGAGTATTAGTGTGATAGCATTCGCAGAAGTGCATGCGTAAAAACTTGATGATACTAAAAATTGAGTTTTAACGATAGCTTGTTAACAAGCACCCACATCAATGATATATTATAATATATATATAATATATCATCATCCTTAGAATAGTGATATATATATATAAAAAATAATAACATATCATAAGGTCCTAATTTATTATTTGACTATTTTCACTAGTGATTATATCTTACACTCTAAGGTTAGGTATATCGTTAAATGTTATTTAATATATATTTTAATACACTTTAAGTGAGAAACGAGATTAATTTATTTCTAAAGGGTATTTGGCAAATATACTTAATAAAATTCTCTAGACTTAACTATTTTTTATAAAATAAGAACCTGAACACTTATATTATATATATATATATATATATATTAATATAATATATATTATATATATATATATATAAATTAACCTATATCTATGACACACACAACAAGGTAATAAAGTATCTCAAGGGTAGTGGCAAAAACGTGATCTTAATAATAATATTTAGCCCTTTTAATATAATTAAATATAATACTATAAATAAACAATTCATACTATATATATATATATAAATATATATATTCATATTAATATCAATATTAAAATATATATATTATAATCTTATATATATATTTATATATATTATATATAATTATATATATATATATATATATATATATATTCACTCTAAGTAAATAAGGCTAGATAATTTATCTAAAGCGGTATTGGCAAAACTTAATAATAAAATTTCGGAGTCTTTCATAATAATAATATCTGCCTTTAATATATTAATTATATATTATATATATATATATTAATATATTATATAATATATATATATTATATATATATATTATATATATTATATAATTAATATATATATATATATATATATTGACACTCAGTAAAAAAGCCTTAATAATTTATACTAAAGAGGTTAATTGGCAAAAACTTAAATAATAAAATTCGGTATCTATAGCTAAAATAACATTGCCCTTAAATATTACTATATATATATAATATATATATATATATATAATATTAAATGAGGTAGGATGTTATTTTACCAAGACGCTTACCTGAATTAAATTATTCGTCGTATTGATAATACTTTCATAACTAAATGTTGAAATCTTTTATCGTATTTGAGTAGTATTAACACTTTTAGTAATCTATAACTTATATTATTCTCATCTGTTTCTGAGCGAAACTTCATTCTTTTATACACAGTTAATAGGTAGGGGGGAGGCTCCCAATCCCGGACCCCGCCCATTCTACTCAGGTTTTGAAGTTCCGATACAATTTACATTTGTATATTTTTTGAACATGAAGCGTATAATCCTTTACCTAAGTAAACAACTAAAATCGGATTTGAGAGGTTTCGAAGATGCCGAGTAAACAGATAAAAGTGTTTTTATAATTAAAAATATATTAACCATATCTTCTTCAAAGTAGGGTGAGGACCTTTTTGAAAAAGATGTAGGTAATACATTTTTAATTATTGAAAGTCAAATAAGCAGAACAGGATTAACGTTGTATTCAGCAAAAGGCTATCTTTATGACCTATCACCTGAAAAAGTATTTTATTTGTTTTTCTCAAAAGACCTCAAGTTAATTAAAATTTTATCTAATTACGCAGGCCATAAAATGGTTTATTCTTTTTATATCTTAAATAAACATCTTTAGAAGGAAAATCCTTTTATATTTGAAAAAGGTCATCGTATGTTTCTCTAATGCGATTAGGTTATTTACATAGGTCATAAAATGGTTTCCTTCTTTATGAGCATCCATCAGGCTAAAAGATCAAGCTGGTCTTATTTTATTTGTTTTTTCTCAAAAGATCTAAGTTAATTAAAAATTTTATCTAATTACACATGCCATAAAAGGATTATCCTTCTCAGGTTTAATCTTTTTATATTTTGCCCAAAACTATTTCTGACGTGTTTCTCAAATGAGCTTAAGTTATTTACATAGGTCATAAAAATGCAAATAATGTAAATATTACAATTCGTAAATGTGATTCGTTAAGGCTATTATTGGAGGCGTGGCGATAGATGGCACGTGGATGCGTAGAGCTATGCGCGAAGTTTCGCCATAGAACGTTGCGCGCGCAGGCTAAAATATCTCTCTCTCTCTCTCTCTCTCTCCATATATGTTATGTATACATATACATATGTTATAGAAGAAGTATATATATATTATATATAAGATATATATATATATATATATATATTATATATATATATTATATATATATATATATATATATATATATTACATCAAGGCTGGGAGTACACAATACAGGCTGGTGGACGGATCTGCTATATATATATACATATATATATATTATATATATATATATATATTTCATCATAATATCATATATCATCATACATCAAGGTTGGGAGTATGGACAATACAGGTTAGGGACGGATTCTCTCTTCGGATGGGAAACGCGTTGCAGAAAACGTCGGTGGCGGTGGGAAAACGCGGCGGCAGAAACGCGGCGGCGGACGGGCTGGATTGAGGGTCGCACCTGCGGGGGCGCCCAGGATTTGAACCAAAGTGTTCACGCGGAAACGCGACGTGGCGTTGCACCTGGGCGCCCAGGATCAAGCGTTACATACCAAAAAGGGCCATGCCCCTAAAGATACATCAGTACTACCGTGGGTCAAAAACGACCCATGGTCAAAAATTAGTTTACCGCATAACGAGTTGCTAACGCAACAGTTTATGCAACCCCTTCTCTTCGAAGGGTTGCTAAAAATTAGGGTTGCCAAAAGGGTTTCAAAAATTAGGGTTGCCAAATACTGTGGGCCAAAACACCCAGCTGGAAGATCAAGGTCAAGGCCCAAAAAGGTAAAGGCCCACAAAGGTCAAGGTCAGGTAAAAATTTTGGGCTTTCAAAAAGGTCACAGTCAAAAAGGTCGGCGCCAAAAAGGGTCATAGCTCAAATAAAGGGCAGAACAAGGTCATTTTTCTCCGGAATGGCTCTCCTACCACACGCGTGTTTGGTGCCACTACGCCAGATCTGACTTTGGAAACACCAATCATAAATTTAAAACAAAGACCTATCAAAAAAAAAAAAAATACTTAATAATAACCTCCTTTAATCATAATTATAATAATGACAATAAATTACTTTGTGAACGAATGTGAACTTTGTCAAAAGACAACTAAGTTTAACCAGAGGTTGGACAGGATCCGTTATCCGTCTAACGGAATTAGTTTTGAATGGACTCACATTTTTCTTTCATGTAACACACTGAATAAATTTCCATTATTTTAACCTCCGTTACTTTTATCTGGTTACATTTGTTCGACTTTCTTTCCATGTTAATAGCCAATTGACAACCCCGGTCGTTAAAGTATCTTATAGGTATATTTCGATATACATATATATATATATATATATATATATATATATATATATATATATATATATATATATATATATATATATATATATATATATATATATATATATATATATATATATATATATATATATATATATATATATAAAGGTAAGGGAGAAAAGGGGAACTAGAAATTATAGGGTATTTATTGAGTGTGGTAGGGAAGGTATATGCTGGTATTTGGTCGAAAATGCGCCGAGTGACTGAAGGACTGATTATGAAGAACAAGGTGCGTTTAGAGTGGTAGAGGATGTGGTGGATCCAAACTTTACATTGAAACAAATGATTGAGAAAATGAGGAGAAGAAGAATAAATTGTATTTAGGTTTTATGAATTTGCAACAGGTGTATGATAGAGTTAATAGGGAAGGTTTATGGCAGGTGTTAGTGATATATGGTGTTGGTGGTAGGCTTCTGAATGGAATCAAAAGTATGTATGACGATAGTGAAGCGTGTAAGAATAACAGTCAATGAGATTGGTTTAGGATTAATAGCAGAGTAAGACAGGGTTGTGTTATCTCTCCTTGGTTATTCAATTTGTATATGGATTAGGTTATGAAAATCGAGGTGGGGATGGCAGAAATGGAGTTAAAACGGTGGCGAATGAAGACAGTGGAGGGTGCCCTATCTATTTATATGATGATTGGTTCTGTGGGGCGAATCTGAAGAGTTTGAGAAGATTGGTAGAGATTTGGCAGGTGTGTAAAAGGAGGAGCTTGAAAGTAAACGTGGATAAGAGTACAACATGGTTGTGAGTGAGACACCTCAGTAGCGCGTTAGATGCAGGTAGTTGTGCTGTGAAACGCAAACGGAGTTTAAAGATTAGGGTATGTTGATGAGCGTGACGACGCAGTGAGTACAAAAAAGCCATTAGCACCGTATCGTCTAAAAAATATGTGGGCATTTGTAGGTCAAGGTCTCTAGCGTGTTAGGTCTTACATGAGGGTTTGTTGTTACCTGTGTTATTGTATAGTAGTGAGACTGAAAAGCGCACGAAAACGCGAAAGGTCAATGATAAATGTGCGAACGCTCGATCGAACGAAGTGCGCCTG
>JABUQX010037003.1:0-22500 GCA_015478945.1 Trachelipus rathkii | reverse complement strand
TATATATATATATATATAGTATATATATATATATATATATATATATATATAATATATATATATAATAATAATATATATATATAATATATATATAACTATAATATATATATATAATATATATATATATATATATATATCCAATTTCTTTAACAATAATCATAAGAAGTCTTTTCAGTGAAGTTTATTCAAATCTCCTTTATCATTAACACTTTTAGTTCAATGAATAAATGAAAAAAACAGCACAATTATAAGTAAAGTAACTTCTTGTAAATACACATGTCACTAGTGTGAACACTGATGCATTACCTTCATCCCTGTTTAGAATTAAGGACTTGGTAATTAACTTCAAAATTAACGTCACAGAGCCTCTTCATTGAGCAGAACCAAATCAAAGCAGTGGTATTTAAGCAATGGGTAAGAAGGTAAAGTCACAAGGGGGACTTCACACCTTAGCTAAATTAACTGCTGTGGCTTGGTAGAAAAATAATTGTGTAAGGGGTCCCATACCCGTGACCTGCAATATCATGTATTATATTTTAGATACCCTAAACTTACAAGTATCTATCATATCTTCATATGTCAAATAAGTTGACATAATTAAAAATTTAAATTTATTAATAGATTAATAGATTAGAGACCCGGCTCCACTCTGGAGTCGAAGTTTGTATTTTCTTAATAAATATCAAGGTAGGAGGAGCAAATTGCTCAATATGGAGCAGAGTTCACTCTATTGGAAACAAAATATCCTATTAAATGGGAGGTCTAATAAGAAAATAAATGGTTCCTCAAAAATAAACCGAAATCATTTTACCTGCTTAAAAATCCAGCGCACTTTTAAAAATATTTGCGTTGTACATAGGGTACAAAATAAATAAGCTTTTACTTTCTAAACTTTCAAAGGTTCAATTACTTATGAAAAAATAACAAATAAGATAAGAATCTAAGCTGAAAGAAAAAAATATAATTTAGGATGATTTTTAAGTTTCTACAATATATAATATATACTAATGCTTAGATAATAGAATTATATCCCACGATATTACCATATATATATTATACTCTCCCTATTAATAATACTCGATATATACCTCAATAATACTGATATACCACTATATACCCGCTCTCCCTATATACTAAATAATATATAATATACCTCAATTACTCCACTAAAATGACACAGCTAAAACATTACCTAATATATCTATATATATATATTTAATAATCGATATAAAATAATATCTTATATATATATATAATAATCATAATATATTAATATAATCTTATATATTATTTAATAATATAATATATAATATCATATATATAATTATATAATATTAATACTATATAAATATATATAATAGATATATATATAAATATATAATGATATTAATAATATTAATATTTATACTATATAATAATAATTTAATATTAATATATATAATAATAATATAGGATAATATATAAATAATATCATATATATATCTACTATACTATCATTATCCATATATATAATATATACAGACTATATACAGACTATATTATACACCATACAGACTACATAAGATTATATACAATATATATAATATTTAAATATATATAACAATACTACCATATAATACTACTAGTATAACATATATATTATTAATTTATAATATATATATATATATTATATATATTATAATATATATAAATATAAATATACTATAATATTAAGTATACTATATTAATTATAAATATAATATAAAGTATATAATAATATATAATAAACTTGTTATATATATATATACGATATATAATATACTATTATAAAATATATAAACTATATATATAAATATATATATAATTCATATATATAAAATCATAGTATATAAAATAATAATACCTCAATAAGATAATACTACTTAACTAATTAAATAATATATAATATACTATATATTATATTTGACTATATATAATATATATATGATAATTATATATCTATGTAATATAATAATAATCATATCAACTATAATATATGATAAATATATATAACAATATATATATATATTAAATAATATATAACAATATATATACTTATTATATTAATATATATATATAATATATATATATATATATAATAATATATATGATAGTTTAGGACAGAGAAGACAGATTCGTCGTTAAAAACTTTGAAATCTAGCTGGGAAATGACTTTCACTTTCTGAACGGTAATAATCTTTCCGGGATAGGTTTATCAAGTACCGTCCTAAACTTTGTCCGGTGCAGATAGTGGTGACGCAACCTCGTCTACACGATGGTTACGCATCCGATGCACCACCCCGAGAGCGGGGTAGTAACACCTAAAATAGGAACATGATCGTGAAGATAATATTGGGAAGAAAGAATTCCGAATACCGGATCGCGAAAGTCGGTTCGGACCAGATTCTTATCCAGAGCCGGTACTGGTGCTGAGTTATTAAAATCATTATGTATAATAAATAATAAATACAATATTTGTATCCATTAATATATAAATTTGTTAATCAAACACGTAGATCTCGATACTGAGGGTTAAAAAGTTCTACAAAGGGTTCCCAAACCAAAAAAAAACATCTTGTGTCACCTCGGAGAAAGAGATCCCAAAAACAAGGTAGAGAGATGATGGAATCGGCCAATGCCATAACGAAGGAAGTGGATTGAAAAGATATCGGAAGTCGACGAAGTCCGCAGACTCAGATGAAGGAAGAGTCGGAGAAGGACTCGGAGATCCAGAGGAAACAGTCGGAATTAGACACGCACCCCGGATAGCTGGAAGCCGGTGCACGTTGCAGGTGCTGAATTAATAAATCATCTCGTCCCAAATAGTCCACCTATTGTATCCAAAGAAATAATACTATGTTATAAGGTAGTCAGAACTCGCAATATGTTGCTTGTAAGCTCGTAAAGAGGGTCTGCGAACCCCCCCCCAAGCGGGCCCGGTGTACCCCCAGAAGTACATGCACGAATGCTGAAAAACAGAAGAAGATGAATGAAGAGAAAGAAGGAGGAAGGGAAGAGGAAGAGGGAAGGACGAAGCAGGAAGGATGGAGGACAGGAGACTGAGGAAGAACAGAACGTTAAGCGACCGGCATCCGATGCTGAGTCCGATGGCAAAGATTGCTGAGTTCACGCAAACATTCGTATTAGCCTCAAAATGACAATTATCTATTTCAAATTCTCTTTTTCCCTTCAAGTAAACGGCAACATAAAATATTATAATACTATCTTTATATTAAAATATAAAGTTTCACTTTTAAAATTTATCTATCTGTGCTTATTTTTCGTATTCAATTCAATAATATTCATAATTATTTTCAAATTTATTATATTTTCTATTTATATGTTAAGTTAATTTATTATCTATTTATTTGTTGACAAATTATAATTTTACTAAAAATTATTGCTTACTCAATGTACGTAACATAAAAAATTGCAAAACCGCGGTTTTAACCACACCCTCCAAAGCAAGATAAATCAGTCAAAATCAAGCTAGATTCAAACCACCCACATCCCTTCCCCACCTCACTTGCGATCTATTGATTGTACAATACATATTTTGGTATAAAATAACACAAAACGTTTATTCTTATTTAGTTCTATACTTTTAAAATTAAGCACTTTTACACACCTAAGCAGTACAAATCAGTAAATCAAACCACCCCACCTACCCCCCCCCCAAACCCAACCCCATATCTATCCATCTATGATCTATTAATTCAAGTTCATATTTATGTATAACATAACAAAAAAACGTTTATTCTTTTTATATTACTGTAACTTAAAGAATTTGCGTTATTTACAGCCATACCTAAGCCCGAAATTGCACGCAAATAAAAACGCCTCAGCCACGCCCCTGAAGTCTGATTCGATATATCTATAGATCTAAAGTGATCAAATGTCGATTTCAAGCTCTATATTCTGAATATAACAATGAACACCAAAAAACATTCACTGTATTTCTCATATTAGTTATTTAAAATATCAGCTTTCCTCAAGAATATTTATTCATTTTAAGTTTAAACCTTTACATATTCATGAATATTAACATGCTCAGTCCAAAGCAGCCTTCCCAATCAGTAATCAAACACACCCTGCCACCTAACCCCTCCCGGAACAGCCATACCTAGCAAAGACCCAGCCTCTCCTCCAATAGATGACTCTAATTGACATCTACTTCAATCTAATTGATTATTCCATTTCGGAGTTGTCATTTTCGATAAACCAACATATAGACCATAAGTTCTTTAATAGCAGATTGACCAACAATATATGCTCACTACCAAATTTTCACAGGCCTTAATAACTACAAAACACACATCACCTGAAATAAGAATTACATGTACAGATTTCCGTTAGAAGGACACTGACAACACAACACATTAGGCGATGGCAATAAAAATAATTGTAAACCAGACAAATAAAAGATGCATACTCGTCCTAGAGGTTTATTTTTAAGCTTAGGAATATATTCGTACATACAAACGTAAACCTATCACACAAATTTTCATGCCTATATCCCTCAACACTTCAATGTTATATTTAACAATTAACAGGGTAATATTATTAAAATAAATTCAATTTAAAACTACAAGGCAAGAAATGTATAAATGATCACGTAATAAAATATGCTAAACATATAATAAAATTATTTTACACAGAGATAGTAAATAGTTTAACAAAAGTTTCTCTAATACAGTTTCTACGCTCACTACTCGATAATTAATAAAACAAAATATTGGGTTTAAAAAAAAGTTTAATCACAAAAAACATAACATAAAAATAAGCTCTTTGAATACAAGCTATAGTAGTTAAAATGTAAATAGGTATACTGATCCATTAAAGACAAGTAAATCATCAAAACAGTAATCAACCACCCACCCCTCCCCCCACCGCTCTACGCTCCCTCCGCCCTTCCATGATCCATATTAAGTTCACTTCACATTTTCGACAAAGAATCATTTCGGAATAACAATCAGTATAAAAAATCAAAGGAATTATTATGTAAACCAAAGAAGCATATAGATAAAGCTAATAAGCAGATATAACTACTTATACTCTAAGACCGAAATAATAACTATATAGTCACAACCTAAACAAATTAATAACTACAAACCTCCCCATATATAACAAGTAAACTATAAAAATGATTATACTATAACTAACTATAATATATATATACCCTATAATATATATATAAAGATACTTTATATATAGAATATATATATTTTTTTTACAGTTTAACACAACAACTCAACGGACAGAGCCCAATCTAGGAGGGGTGTTGCATCAATTCATGGTGCATGAGCAAGAAGGACAGAGCCAAGAAGAGAATAGTTCACACTCACTACTAGCCCGACGCAGTCGCCCAAACGAAACTGATCTCTCGCTATAAGTCCGCGAGTACTCTCCCAGCTGAACAACGCGAACGCGCTATTTCAGCGTGTGCCCTTGATAATTCCCATCCTTGGACCCCCTATACGAGACCTCCTCCGTCGAATGTAACTTAAACTTACTGTATAATAAAAAAACTAAATCCAAAATAAATGTTGGTCCATATATTTTACATATAAACAATTATACTAAAAAGAACCAATATTTAAATTTTGTTGCTCATTTTTGAATTGATTTAAAAATAGATTTTAATTATTTGTTTAAATATTTATAAAAATTTGCTAATTATTAATATCCTTAATTATCTAAAATTTTTGCTCTAATCAACTCAAATGTTCACTCAGAAGCCATCTCCTTCCAAGCACTCAAACTTCTTGTCCCAATCGTGCCATCTCTGTGTTTATTAGACATTCGTGTACGCCAGTTTCTTTAAATCTATCTCTTAACTCTTGCACTTCATTATATCAGTGTGTCCGCTCTCGACAGCAGTCAGCTCATATATATATATATATTGCATATACATAAAAAGTTCCCATTTATAAAGATAACATACATAACCTGAACTACAGAAATATATGTATACAACACAAACCACTAACATAACACACTTTACACACCGACTATAATCTAACACATTAAGATGAGGATCCCACATAATTTGAGCTACGTGACTACGCCCAATTTCACTCACCCACTAAATAAATATCCGCGACATAAAAAATATCGGCCGAAATCATTCAGGCTATTTAATGACCCTATATCACCAATTGTAGCTTTTTTTAGCCTCTATTAAAACGTGTTTCAACAGTTATTCCTCATCCTCTGTAGGTACATTACTTAATCAAAAACTTTATGCCAAACTGTATTGCAGACCATAGCTTTTGACATTTTTCAAAAACTTCCTACCTTAACTAACCTGAATATTCATCCGAAATGGGACTCTCAACGCCTTGAAATGTAACCATCAGATGCGAGTCAATTACTATCTACCAACAAACTTCTTATCATACATATCTCTAAATCATCATAATTCATCGTCTAATTTCATTCCATTAATATTAATAACAAATCAGTTCTCAAATAGCCCTATCCCAAACTTAATTCAAATAAGTATAAAATACACATGCACCCCAAACCAATACCCTATGCTAAATCGATACACAAAGTTAAAATAATATACAATAATAAATTAAGAATAAATTTGCTAATATTATATAAGATATAGATTTTTGTTTCTATTGCTTAGCATCTTCTATAACAATAACTTCAAAATCATCCCAGGCATATAATTACTCGGGTAATGATTATGTTACACTAATGATGAATCAATAGTGTAAAACGTGTTATTAGTTCTAAGAACTGTACCAAAGTATTTTTATATTGGTATTTTCTGCCAAATCCAAATTTATCGTTTAGCAGGGAAATAATTGCGCTTATAAGAGTATCCCAGGCCAGATGAAGAAATAATGGGATGAGAGGATGAGAAAGAATAGTTAAGCAAGTACCAAGCCAGAAATAAGCTAAATAAATTTGCGCAAAGTAAATGATGAACTATGAACGACGAGAGAAAACAAAACACAGAGTTGATAACTATAATTTAGAGATTCAAGTATTATTTATAGTCAAACCACCTCCCGTCAAGATTAGCGACACAATAAATATTTGCAATCTATTCTAGGCCACTCACCTCACACCTACTCTTCCATCAATTTTTACTCTATGTTTCATTACTAGTGTGATCAGTATAGCGATCAAAATATAGGCATATAAAGATATTGGACTGCATTTTTATTGGTAGTTAGATAAGAGCACCGGTCAGGCCACATTTAATACTTTTATCGCAATCTTCATGATTCTTCTTTAACGGAACATAGGAATGAGGAGGACATTACCTAGACTTCCTTAACGTTTAGATCGAGTGGGCAGAAGATAAACTCGGCAAACACAGTACTTAAATCTCTTATAACAGTTCTATAAATGTATGAATCATTCTCTGTGAGAAATTCATAGTTACTCTATTCCACCTGCATAAACCAGATATTGTCTATTTTCTTTCGTGTAAGTGAAATAGTTACAACAGATATACAGAACCGATTAAAACCACCAACACTTTAAGACCAGCCTCAAGCGAATATAATAAAGGGCAAGCTACAACATTACAAAGATTCCTCTCATCCAAGTCATTGTGCCTTACATAGGTATCTTTGTACATATATGTTTTATATATCTCTAAATTAAATGAGCAATCTGTTACATTAACCGTTTATCAACCAACGATTTAGATTCTTTTCTAACATTAGCCAGGCGTTTTGATCAAAAGCTTCATCTCTCCAAATTAGTTGTCGAATAACTCAACATATCTCACTCTTATTAATACATAATTGTTTATATATTATTTTATAACCTGTATACCATAGCTAATATAGCTTTAACATAAAAATTTATATACATTAATCACATTACCTAATATAGTATATCATAGACCAATCACGACGATTAATTATGCTAATATATTCATAGGTAACAATAAGTATTTTATCAATCGTAAATATAAGTATATATCCAATATCCTATTACATATAACTACTAACTAAGTAAAATAATGTACAACTGATAACAAACCTATAACATTTTTACTAATAATTAGAATAAATTACTGCTTATAACTACATCAATAAGTTCTCACCTATTGATTAAAACTAGGATAATCGTAGCTAAGTGAGCGCGCGAGCATTCCCAGACATTATTCGCTAATGCTATTCCGCCTCCTATGTTCCCGTTCTCCCTATTATCTGATCTCTCAGCTAGCAGTCTCTATAATACAAAGCAGTTAATTCTATCTTATAACAAAAATCCATTATAACAAGTATAATATTAATATGGTACAATATACTACCATCTATGTGACATATTACTTATTATATATATGTAATTGTATTAATTAGTTCCTTTAACATAGTGTATTATACTATCACTCATCAAATATATATACATCATTTGAACTTATAGACATTAATAAACGTTAAGTAACATAACATAAATTTTACTCTCAGAGGTATAATACTAACATTAACTCTAAGTCACAATAACTTTAATCCATTATCTATAAAGCCAATAGGTTCTTAATACTAATATAGTTCTATGAATCACCTAGAAATCACAGTAATATCTCTTACGAAACTTATCATTATCTATGTAACAAAATCAGTGCTATTATAAAATATGCCACATTGCCATAGTTAATTAAATAACAAACTCATCATCGTAACAGTAAATTATATAGCATATGAAAGACTCATTATATTTCAATGTATCATACAATAACAATACTAATAACAACTTGAGCGATATAAAATATATACCGTAACAAATAGAACTTAACATTTTGAGAACTTATATAGTAAAATAAGATAGTTAAAATTTTTAATATATAGTAAAATAATAGAAATAAAGTTATCTTCAAACTATATTACCCACTAATTATATAATCAAGGAAACTCCTACCTATACTCCTCTAGCTTTTACAATTATATCATACAGCAGTACTATAAGCTAAGATACTAATTATCTACCTAAATATTCATTACTATAACCATAGGTGAGGTGTCCATAAACTATCTAAAATATAGTAATACCTAGGATATTCTCTCTTCGCGTAATATATTGAAATTCTCTCTACAAGGCCGTTACTACTCTTTATAGTCTTTCCATATAGCTCTTTTTTTGGATTATTTTAATTACATATGATCGGGTGCATGGGCTCCTAGAAAAACTTCATGTTGGAACGCAGACGTTAGGATAGAGCGGGTGGTGACACCAGCCAGATGGCAATTACTTCTTCCTCGTCCCGAGGGCGTTTAGTCTAAAGAAGAAGACCTCGTAGACATCCGCTCGCTATCCCCGCTCCTTACGAGGATCATACTCATCCAAAAATCCGCCTTAATATACTCTCATCCTGTTCATACCCAATATATAGCACTGAAAAATATAACTATCCCTCAAGTTAGTAATGGAGGCACGCTACATGTGTCACAACCTCTAATTGTCCTGAAATATACATAAAGAGGCAAAAGACCACTTTGGCTCTGAGATCCTCTCCCAAACTAATCGCCCTATAGCTCTTACTTGTATTTCTGTCTAAGACTCTTTGAAAACTTCTTCAGTCTAGACTCCAACATACAGGTTTATTAGATCATCTGTGCATCATCTACATTACGACTGGTGCCGATTCTATATTAGACTCTACGACTCTCGACCTATGATTACGGTCTTTCGGCGCTCTGTAGTGAGTATATATTTTTATACTGTGCGATATTATTATCTATTCCATATTTATACTTTAATTTTCTATGTAATTTAATGTGTTATTTATCTTCATATGATTCTACTTAGGTATACTATTAATCTATGTAGTGATTTATTCTTGTCGATTTATTTTGGGGGCGCTTGACAATTATCCAAAGCCTTTATTTGATCATGGGTTATTATTTATGGACTTCCAAGTGCAGTGCAGAGTAGTGTCAGACTGCTACGTTCCAAGGCTCCCACGTGCCCAGTTAGTGAGTTTCCGTTCGCTTAGTGCTTCTTTTGAACTATTACACTATACCTAATTGTTTTTAAGTATCTCCTCGTTCAAAAAAGCCTGACATACTAAATATTCCAGCCTCTAGATTGACATAGTGATGGGCGCCATAACTTCTATCTTCTCCGTTACTCTGCTAAGTTACAATCAGTAAGTTATAAGTTCACCTCAGTACACTGTCTGTATCCCTTATACATTCATCAGCTTACATAACGTTTAACGTTATCCACTAGCTTTTCATCCTCAAATAAAATGCGTCGTGTCCAGCACAACTCGCCTCCCATTCTACATACCTACACAATAATGAAACTCACACTCATATTTATCCTCGATGACTCTGTACCCATGTCTTTATATTCATAACTACATATCACAATTCTTCTCTTCATGTTCTCTCAGTATCAGTCCTATAGAAACTTCCTTCTTTTTCTTAATATCATTTTAGCGCTCCATTTCTATGATTGTTCTATGACTGCTACTAGAGCTTTTTCCACGAGTAGTAACTCTACTTCCGCATCAACGTAACCCTGGCGGAATCGTTTACCGGAATACCTTGTGATGGAAATCACATTCTTTAAAAAACTCAACCTGTCTACAAAATCTAACTTCCTCTGCCCGTAAGCGAACGACCTCTCTCAAACTACTTTTGTCCTATCTCTTTCCGAATCGGTCCCCTTGCTCGTCGATTGCCTATTGCAATGCACTGCCTATCTGACAGATACATGGATACACCTCCATAATGGTGCGGGGTGTAAACAAATGCAACAAAAAGGATAAAGGTAGCCTTGTGCCCTGATAATCACCCACATCTCACGAAATGTATGACCCGCTGTTGCGGTACCCCGCGAACATACTCAGAAGAAAGTCTTCAGGGCATCTGTGTTTGTAGACTCGAGAGCTTGATTTTCTCCTCCTTCCCAGTTTCGTACGCAGGGCCTCATCCTCCTGAAATTGTTATGGTACAAGGGTATAGCTCGTAGTCAATGCACTCCTATGTATGTGTTGAGCTATCGTCAGTATTGAGGCGCGCATCTGTTGTACATGCTATCTCTTGTCTATTGGATATAGACATGGATCGACGCTTTTCAATATAGGATACATAATACGCGTCTAGTACTCAAACTGTATCACCTCGCTGAACATTTCGAGATTCACTTGACCGCCTCTATCTTTTCGCGCGTCATGGTGATGTATTTTGGTGCGCTATGTGATTTCTTCAAATTTTCTATTATGATTAAGCCGCCCAGCTGGAGGGTTAGTCGAGTAGGGCTTAAGCGCCTTTGATAATGTCTTAACAACGATCGTGTTGTAGCTTCAACAAACCTCTATTATTTTCTCGCCCTTAGAGTATGTTAATGCGTTTCTTCAGTGCAGAGTTGTAGTGTGTCTGCACATGTATTTTTAGTAGTTTTTTGATCCGATGGTAGGAATACCTACCTATGAACTAAGTGTCACGTGACTCGGGGCTTCCTTCAATCTATCCCATGCTCACTAAATTCGTGTTCGTGTGGATATTTTTTCTTAGCGCAATATCTATTCTAGGTAGTGTCTCCTGCTTGCATATTTATAATATGCTCCCTTCGAGCTTCTCGATATAAGACACATAGACATTTACTGTGTCTCAATTAATACTGCTGTGTGGCCTGGTAATGATGTCATGTAGATATTGTAAAGTCTGGATTATTGGTGAGTTCGAGTTTTGCCACATCCGCGCGGCGTCCTTGAATAGAGGCTCTTGCCCGTGTAACAGAGTGAGGGTGGTGAGCGAGGACATCTTAAAAAACTAAATTACAAATAAAAAAAAAAAAATACCATATTTTAATGTTCTTATTCGATAGTTCCGATAAATTGAGTTTAATAGTATCTATTGTATAGTTTTCTGATTCCATTGCAAGTGGTTAGATTATTAAGCTATGTTTTAAAATTCTGTTAACGTGTTTGTTAAATATATTAAATATATTTGAACTCAACTGTAAAATTATACATAACACTTGTTATAGAGAAATGAGATAAGTTATCGTGATATAGTGATATATAATATTTAATCTGATTTTAAACTTAGACGTATATAGCTCACGTTAATGAATAACGTGTAGAATAATAGGATTACTTTATTTGCTGATATTAAATGTTAGTGAGTATTACTGCCCTCCTGTGAAATTATTACTTTGATAGTATTTCGTTTTATATTCCATATTAAGATTCCCAATAAATAGTATAGTGTAATATATCGCCATTCCTGTATGCAACCTATGATCCTATATTAAGTTGTAAACAAACCCTATGTTAGCTGCACGATATCTGACTTCATCTCTCTGCTGTTTCCTCAAATATGTGTTAGTGCTTTACTTTCTATTAAGAATAGTTTTGTCCACCTTTATTGCCCCTGGTTCTCCGTCCGTGCCCTACTATAAAGAATTTATTTGGCTCTGTTAGTTATATCTATATATTGTTAAAGATAAAATTTGATATTGCTAGACTCCATTATAGACTGTTTAGTCATGTGTACCTGTTCTGAAGAAAAGTTCCCTGTGTCATACTTTTTATCCTCCATATTGAGTCTCTTGTATGCTTACCACTAAGTATAGCTGATCTCTTTGTACCTCTGATTTGAATTTCGATTGTAGATTTACTTTTGTGCTTTTATATTAACATGTATTCTAGATAGTACACAATAACAGTTTGCATTCATAAAAGGATATATACTAATGCATAGCGCATAAATTTACTTTATTTCAGTTTTATTATGATCTCTGGAGCTTCTAGGTTCTCGTCCGTAATACCTCGGACATTCATTCTGCATGAGTGTATATACGATATCTTATCATAATTTAAAGGATATTATATTTAAACTACATTATAGTTATTAATGAGAGATATATACCCAATTACATAGAATATCTACGATTATTTTATGAAATTTTGGTAATTCTCCAATTAGTATAATTTATGAACTAATATAGGGAAACGAGATGACGGGTTGAAGTGATGGCAGTTGTAGTGTTAAATGCTCTGAACCGCTCCTTAGGGGGGATTGTGTTTTTTACTATAGAAGCTTCTTACATGTCTATATTCTCTCAAAAGTTATTCCTGAGTGCATTATCAATCATGATGACGCGTTAGTGATTAATAGATATTTTATAAAATGAGATCTTTATTTTATTTGTATGTTATGTTTAGAGTGAGTAAAAAACTTTTGTACAGTTAGTTTTTTGTATTGTTATAATGTCTTCTCTTTTATTTATTAAAATTATAGTATTTATCTTTACTGTGGATTTAAAAGCTGTTGCGCTATAGCTCCTTAATTCTCATTGAGTGCATATTTATGTTCGGATGTATAACTCTTAAATATGTCGAGTGCGTATCAGGGTTATGATGCAGTTTATCAGTCTACGAATTTCGATGTTATGTAAAAGGTGTTACACGATGCATATGTTGATGAGAATTTGACTTGAAAAAAGAGGAGTGTGATAACTTAGGTTGGAGTTAACGATGCTAGGATACGAGTAGTTATATTCTTGATCTTTAGTGAGTATAGGTTATAAGATGTTGTGTAGGTTGTATGAATTAACGTTGTGTGTAGTAGTTATTTAGATTTGTATTGCGGTGCGTTATAGAGTGTGTGCGTTGTTAGTGCTGTTTTTTATCGGATTGTTTAGGCTTTTCATATAAATACTTTGTAGTTCAAGGTTGAATTTGCTGTATGGTTTTCTCTTTGGTATTTGTTCAATGTGCTATATATTATCATTAGTTACGTTATATTATTAATTTTATTTATTTTTCTCTAGTATTTTTTCATTTGTGTATTAGTATATATTATTATATATAAGAAAAATATCAATCTTAAATTCTAATATTTAGTGAGAGTGAGTGTTATGCCGAAAATTGAATACATTCGTGAATATCTCAGAAGATCCCCAGTGTTCGATATCTAACTAGATTAAGAATAGAAAAAATAGTATCATATAATAATGTGGATGTGCATGGACCTAGAGTGGGTATCTTATAATTGTGTAGTCCAGTGAAAAGAGAGTTGTTAGTTTTTTTGGGGGGACGGGGGAGGGAATAAGGTGTGGAGAGGGATTGACTTCTTCCACAAAACTGGCAATAAAATCTTTAATTTTCAAGATATGGGTTATAATGATTTGGCTATATCATAACTAACTATAGCATCTCTACTTGGATATGTAGTAATTTAACCCTTTCCCTCTTTTAAAACACAGTTTATAACATTCTACATAAAAACAATAATATTATTCTTATTATTTCTATGAAACTTTTTTTTTTATTGTTCGATCCAAATCTTTGATATGGATTAACATTCTCTCTCATAAATTTTGATAAGTGTGGTGGTGCGTGAATGAATGATCAAATTCACCAATCGAGTCTTCTGGATGACACACAAAGATATCATTATGTTTAAATATTATACTCCTGATATAGATACATGTATTATTAAATATCAAACTGTCCAGTCTCGTTTTTGATCTTATATAAGTAAGGTTGGACTAAATTTGATATAAGAAATCAACTGGTTTAAAGTATCTTTATTGTAGAGTTTATTTTGTGTCCTCTTGTGTATATACATGTTTTTATGTGAATTGTTTTTATCTTTTATGTGGTATATTCTGCTAATATGTTAAGATAAACATATTAAACTTGTAGGAGATAGTTCAATCGAGTATGGAATCATAATCATTTTGAATTAATACAGTTATTCAGTTTTGTTCTAGAGACGGCAAAATAATCAGTTGTATTTCTCTGGTACTGTTGCTACATTTACTTTATTATAAGTATTCATATAGGTATAATATAACTATGTTTAGCTTGTATTAAGTGAAAAACATTGTTATAGATAGTTATATATATAGATTGATAAGCATATTCATATCTCTACTGTTATAGTTATATTAAAGAACTCATTTTATATGTGGCTATTGATTATTACCAACAATAATTAACTTATAATATACTATATACGTAAAATATATGTACGACAGTGCGAAGTCAATATATGATCATAGATCAAAACGTCCATGGAGGTAGGTTAGGAGCTAGATAGTATACTTAGGGAGGTATATAATAGTGGAGATAGAGGCGAGAGTGAGACTAGTTTTGTGAGTGGTTTAAATTAATACTGATATATATATAACTAGACTTTATTGCTTTAGGATCAGGTATTAAACTATCTACACTCTTACTATGTTATTTATTATTCTAAAAACAACTTATTTGTTGAGTATTATATATGTTATGATTTAAATACTTTGTTTATTTTTATCACCTGTCCAGGTGAATCAATATACGAAAAATATATGTGATGTTTATAATATATATTTTGAGTTAAATTAATTAGATTAGAAGTAAAATATTATATATTGATTATGTAAAAAATTATATGGGTAGGTTCTTCAATGTAATTACTTATTATTATGTACGTCACTGTATGTTATGTTAGTTTTATAGATGTGGAAACTTTGTGTTAATGTTATACAGTTTATTTTCACTCTAGTGATTAAGAGTTTTGAGTTATAAGGTAGTCGTTGTGATATTAATTATTATTCATAATTATTATCCAAATTGTAGAAATGATCATATGTTAGCAATTTATTAATGGGAGTATAATAAGTGTTTGTACCGCTTATACTAGTGAAGTCAATCTCGTGATGGTTTCGATCAGCTAGCGGTCACTTATACAATATATTCAATTATAGTGCAATAGATTTTATCGCTTTAAAAAATATATATAATACCGTCAAATGTTCAATTGAGAGATCAACCTGCATTAGAGATGCAATTAGTCTAATGTAATTAACGAAATAGTAAATATATATGATTAATAGATGCAATAATCGTTCAATGGTTCAATAATGTTTTAAAAAAACTGTTTTGTTATTTAATAAGATTAGTTATTTAATCTACTGTATAAAACTGGTATTTAGTGATCTATGTATTGAATAAGTTAGAATAGTAATGCGAATTTAAATCATTTATTCGTATCGGGTAGTAATGTGTTTTATGGTGTAAATCGTATTTGTTGTATTTGAATTTCATAAAAGAGCATATATATATATAGCTAATTTATAAAAGAAGCGTGAGAGAGAGCGAAATCATTTTCGCAACAGTCTTACTCTATTATATGTTTAGATAGTATATCAAGTGTTAAACAAAATCATATGAATAGTGCAAATTTTTTTACCTCTGGTACGAGTTTTTATGACTATCAGGGTTATTTAATAGTAGGAACATTTGCTTGCTTATAATTTGAAAACCCGTTTATTACATTATACCTTGTGGTTGGAAAGTGTTGTTCAGTGTGAGTCTGTTGATTATGCTGCATTATATTTTCATTTACTTTTCTGTGCCAAAATTTTATGGTGATTATTTCATTATTATTATTATAGCTATTATTTTTATTATTATTAATGTATATATGTGAAATATAATTATTTATACCTCTGTTAATTATTAATGATCTATATTATTATATTCCCGTATTATTCATATCCAGATGATTTATTTAAAATAATTATTTTATTATAATTTTTTTATTGTATCAGACATCGAACTCGATTAAGGCGTGCAGTTGCAAATGTTCAAAACTAAAAACATCCCCTAATATTACAGAACTACATCAGAAATATTAGAATACCATCTACGTTGTAAAGTTTTAATCAGGAGACTTAGACCTTGATTACCGCAAACTTGAAAATTGATGAAATGAGAGAAATAATAGAATTTATAAATGAATATACTGACTTTTAAAAAATTAAGTATTTAAAGTAGAAATAGTTACCCTGAAATTAAATTTAACTCATAAGTAATTTTTATGCATGATATTGAATCAATTGAACAATGCTACTCATTAACTCCGAACTGCTGTCACGGAAACCATACCAGGTAATAGGGATGCCAAAAATGTTTGATAGTTTTCTATTTCTTTAAATAAATGTAACGGGGGTAGAGACCGTGCCGCAGGTGGTATTATTGTTTCAATACCTGCTTTTAAACAACTAATTACAGGATGGGAGTAGTGAGGTACTAGGACAGATTTTTCTCGACCCAAATCTTTACCGTGGGAAGACAGAATCATGACGGTGAAATTCGAAATTACCCCCCCTCATGGTCCCTCCGTCGGCTTGAACCCCCTAAAGAAGGATATCAATAAAAAATTAGGACGAAAAAATCACATATTTTTCTCCAAAGCGTAAAAAAAAATAGGTGAAGTTGTTGCACGCGTCGAGAACGTGCTGAGAACTAAAGGCAGCATGTTCTTTAGGTCCAATGGATCTATTCTGATCAAATAGTGGTATCGAGATAAGCATAAAAGTGACACTGTAACAATTGAGTAAAAAATGTTGTTAACTGAAAAATCAAAATAGATTCTATTTAAGAAAAACTTTAAATATGTATCTGAGTTAAATAGGAGTGAGGAAAGGGTCTTAGTGTGAAATATTATAAATACTGAATTATTTAGAAAATTAAACTTAAAATGTACTGGTAGTAGAACCTAGACAAAATATCATATCCCGAAATGAAAAGATCAGTATTTTTGGAATATATTCATCCAATGATAAGATTAGAGTGTTATTTGATTTTCATGTTTACGATGCTTCAAAATTAATTTTCTCATCCATCATATAATTACCAGATAACAATTATTATTATAACATAAATGTATATTTTTATGAATAACTGTAAATTTATTTATACATGTGAAATTATAAGTGACTGCAGTATTTCTGTTATATTGTAAGTATTTGTCAAAGTAACTGTAAATATTATGCGTGTAGTTCATCATGAATATAAATTATGTACTACTCAGGATCCTCAGACTCACACTCTTATTTAAACTTAGACATTATCCTTACTTATACTTACGATAATTACCGGTCCTTTACTCCACTTTCTCTTATTGGCTTCATCACATATTCATTAACGGGGGACCTCCCTTGGTGTGGTAGTCGCAAACTCAGTACCCTTTTATACGAACTTATAATCTCATTATTTCGCAGATTATATACCGTAGTCCCGACTTAAATACTATCTATATATACTATAAATAGATACATAATAATAATTATTATGTTTATTAATTTAATCAAAATTAATATTACTAAAATAACTCACAGCACCTACGGTTTGACTGTTAGTCTCAAACTATAATTCGATTCCTATATCGAATTTACCGTACATTTCTTTAACATCATTAAACTTCTCTCAAGATATAGCATTTCTGCCTTGCACTTTCATTCTTTATCCAAATTAAATAATTATATTAATTTAAGTTTCACAGTAAGTTTATTTCATTTATCAAATCTCAACCGGTAGTTAGTGATATTCGTATATACGTACTAGTATATATAAAATATTGTAGTACTATTACCGTACGTTTGACTAGTATATACATATACTAGTATATACATATATATATATATATATATATATATATATATATAATAGATATTTTAGGTAAACAGTATATAACGGATATAATGCTTACTTATAAACCACTTAAGCCATCCACCGTCCCAATAATAATAGATAACGCTTCAAATTATGAAGTCACACGAAGATTTTTATACTCTCATTATCAATTCAAGTATCACGGTGGAGTGAGTAGATCGATAAAACCATTGGTAACTCATTCCTGACGTTGCTGAATATTATATATATATATATATATTATATATATATGGCATAACAGTAAACTACTAGGCTGTATATCCACTAAGTCATCCTACGTCCTACCAAAAATAGTAAACGCTTTCAATACTTAGTTTTAAAAGCCACCCGGTTTTCTCATCATTATATATATAATATTGTGTAATAACTCAAATAGGGGTACGTAATCTCGTCTATTTAACTACGAGATGATATACACTACACCATAGCTCACCTCTCACAATTTCTTGGCACCTCTACATTATCGTATAAATAGTTGTAATCACCCATGATAAATATTATACTTGTATTAATAGTATTATAATTAATATAATATATAAATAATAATATTAATAATATAATATATTATATATATAATAATATAATAATTAAAATTTAATATATAATAATATCTAATATAATAAATATAGTAATAATATAATAATATAATAATAAAATAAAATTAAATGGAATTTCAATAATTGCTAATTTTTTTTTTAATTATAAAATAAGTTATTTATAAAAAAAATACTTTATATATAAAATAATAATAATATATAATTAATAATAAAATAATATATTATCAAATATATATATAATTAATAATAATAAGATATAATTAAATAATATATATAAATATATATATAAAATATAATAAATTATATTAAATAATATATTATAATATATAAAAAATAATATTTATATAATAATAATAATATATATCAATAATAATATATAATATATAATACATCTATTAAACTTTCGTTTTTTCCTCTCAAGCGATGATGTATACATTTTCTAATAACACCAATAATAATTAATAAAACCTCATAATAACGTAAAAGCCCAAATTAAAATTGTTGTGTTTAATTATAATTAAGCATTATAGTTCTTAATCCCAAATATTTCACTTGAGAATATTAATTGTTCGTAATTATTACTAAATATTTAATTAAATACTATATAAATATAAACTAATATTTCCAATATTAAATAAGCAAAATCCTATGTATAAATAATAATAGATGATATATTTAATATTATCTTAAATAATAAATTTATAATTAATATAGACTACCTACAGTCGGTCGTTCTCACAATCATAGTCCAATCCTAGAGATATCTGCTATTATAGGTCTATGGTATAACTCACTCAGCTGCGCTCTATATAGACTATTACAATATACCTGAGGTACAGATAAATATATATATACTAGCATGAAATTCGATATATAATAAGGAAATAGGTATCTAAAATCTGATACACTCATTTTACCGTCACGACGCTAAGTAGTAAGTAGCTACCCTTTAATATAATCAACTAGTACCGTTACCAAAACTCTAACTTAAAGCTAGGAATCTAGTTATAACACCTCATAGGACAATATTGTCAAAAATTTTCTAATAACTATATTATAACTAACTGATTACATAAGTAAAAATATACAGTTTAGAGCTATTTTTATGTCACAAACTAATACTATATATAATAATATATAATATTAATATTTATAAATATATATATATTATATATATATATTTATATTATAACTTTACCGACTACCCCTTCCCCCTATCTTTTTCTATATTATTTTTTTAATTTTTCGAGTTTATTAAGTATAATCTATATATATATATTATATATATATTATATAAATATATATTATTATATATATATATTATATATACTATTACTATATATATATATAATATTTCTATCAAGTACATATATACATATTATTTTTATTTCATGTATACTTATATAATAAATATGATAAATATAATAATATATTATATACTACTTATATATAATAATATTATATTAAATATATATATTAATAATAATATACTTATAATATATAATAT
This sequence comes from Trachelipus rathkii, assembly GCA_015478945.1. NCBI lineage: Eukaryota > Metazoa > Arthropoda > Malacostraca > Isopoda > Trachelipodidae > Trachelipus > Trachelipus rathkii. Next base: position 1,979 of record JABUQX010037003.1, on the reverse strand, counting down.
AATAGATTATATATTATATATATATAAATATCTATACTAATTATATATATAGAGTATAGTACTACCTTAATCATTATAATAGTAGATATATCTAATATATATAATTCTTAGTGTTTTGTTTATATCTCACATACTAGTCTTTACTCTCTCTCAATCCTTATCTCTTACTACTCTATCTTATCTTTACTCTATCTCTTACTACTCTTTACTATATCTCTCATCCTATATATCATCTTCACTATCATCTCTACTTACTTATCTTCTAATACTATCTCATGACTCTTTTATCTTTATTATAAAAAGAATTTTGTATAGTTAAATCGGTTTCGTTTGAATAATAAAAATAAATTATCGAACGATAATTCAAAGAATTCATACCATTCAATCCATTAACTACATATAATTTATAAATATCGTTAAATTTATCAATATATTTATATATAATATATAATAACTTTATATATAATTTATATATATTAATATGTATAACATTATAATATATAATTATATATATCATAATAATATAATTATTATATATATAATATTATATTATATTTAATATAATATACTATAGTATATATATAACTATATAAAATATTATATATATTTATATAATATAATATTTATATATATATAAATATATATATATACTAAATATATATTTAATATTATATATATTATTAATAATATTATAACACTATATATATATGATATCAGAGTATGGCACCCCAGTACTCATTAGGTATAGTGTTCCGCATTCATATCACCTCCGGTGTACACCTTACGATAAGACCAAACACACGTTAGTTACCTACGAGCTAAGCACCCCCTACTCGACACTTATTCAAGACCTATCAAACACTCCGCTAATCGACTAAAGCTCACTACGCTCAATATACTAGTTCACACACGCTAACGCTCTTACTACTAATTTACTACATAATTTTGCGTACCTTCCACATACTAATACTATGAATATTTTATAATTAAAAGTTATATATAGTCTATATATAATATATAATAATATAAACTATCCTTCACATAATAAATATAATTCTATTTAATTTTATAATTATTATGATCAATAATTGATATGATCTAAGTAATATATTTACCTCAATAAATCATCATAATTTTTCCATACTTTATACTACTAACTACAATTATCGTTCTTTCTCATAAAGCGACTAATAAATTACTACTATAATTACTTTATTATCATAAATAAATTAAGGTATCATAATTTATATAAAATGCAATCTAAGTAGCAATGAACCTACTATTAGTATTAAGCCCTCTCAAAATATCCTACATAAATATCTTAAAATAATTCGCTTCATATATTATACAGCCGCAGATAACTAGAGAGGTTTTGTATATTATTAGGAACTAATAGTGATATTCCATACTAATAATATTTATACTGCCTATGCTGTAAAATAGAGAAGATTAGTCCTTCGGTGAGTAGGTGATTAGTGGTAGTAAGTTCACTTCCAGACAGCTTACTATTTGCTAATTTAATAGTCCTATTACACTCATAACAATTACTTCCACCACTGTTTCGTCCACCACTATTACATACCCCACTATTACAGCCACCTGCTCACCTTTTCACACCTGAAATCATCCGAATTTAGGCTACCTTATCGTACTACAAGACTTTAGAGACATCCATGAAAGCCTCGAACTCCTGCGAGCTTAGACTAAATGCTTTCAGTTAAATATATAGTAAATACTTCGTATATAGCTATTATTATTATATATTATATAATATATATTATTTAATTAATATTAATATATATCATATATATATATTATATAATAATATATATTATAAATATATATATATATTATATATATATATACTATATTATAATATATATATATATATATATATTATATATAATAATATATATATATATATATATCATACTATATAATATAAATTAATTACTGACACACGTAGACACTAGATTAAA
>JABUQX010037002.1:0-2500 GCA_015478945.1 Trachelipus rathkii | reverse complement strand
TCAATTTTCATCCAAAATCTGCTCTTGTGCTCATTGCGAACGTAAGCACAACAGCATCCAAAGGCTGCTGTTGTGATTATGTGCGCAATGATGCTGTTTGTTCTCTTGTCTTTGATTTAGTGTCTACCCAATTTTCTACCTTATGACTTAAGAAATCCTGTCAATCTCTTTCTAAATTCATTTCTTCTGTATATCTGTCTCCTAACTCAAACGACAATCACAAAAGTCTTCGATTACTTAAGCTTCATATCAGAACACATTCTTCCTTCTTCACCTTTCTCTGCATCCATTGTCTGGGGGGGGGTGTCTCGGAATGTGCGGAAAGCATAATAACCGAGGTGATTATCTCTGACATATTCTTTCTCTTCAACTGAAACTAATAAACTAAGTTTAACCCAGCTTATTCTCCTGCAATTTTTCGAGACAGGGACTCATTCAACTTATATTTCATCCCGAAATCTGAAAAATCTAATTTCCGTGACACTAAAACTCTTTTTCTCCTTAGAAAATTCAAAAATCTTACTAGTTCCTCTTCCTCGCGCTCTTTCGAACATTTTTCAAAACAATGTTAACTCTAATTTTGCTTCTTCCTCTTTTCCTTCCAACTCCAACTCATTTATGGTTAATATTACAATCTCTTCAATAAAGATGTTATTTCTGCTCTCTCTCTCTCTCTCTCTCTCTCTCTCTCTCTCTCTCTCTCTCTCTCTCTCTCTCTCTCTCTCTCAACTTAACAGATACTGTAATTCATTCTCAAAACTTGAGTTTGCACCTTGCCTTGGCAAGCTACTCTATCCCTGCCTCTTTACTTCGACCTTACTTTCTTGTTGGAAATGTGAGCTTATTCATTCTGTGCTGTAAAAAGGGGGACACTTTCAATCCTCAAACTATCGTCCTGTAGCTTTAACTTCTGTTCTTTCTAAAGCTTTTTCGAATTTATGTTTATTGGGAAACGTCTCACTTCTTCTATCTTATATCTGGTCTTCAGTATGGCTTTCGTAATAAGCAACCTACTGGTGATCTTCTTTCTTTTCCTTCTAATTCATGGTCCTTTTTTTCGGCATTTAGGAGAATCTATTGCTGAGCGATAAATATAAAATTTTTGTAAAAAAAAGTTTTGATTACGAAACTTCTCTTTTTCAGTATCTAACTCTGATACTTCCTCTTTTTCTTCTCTAGTTTCTTCCACTTTCCCTACTCTTGTTTCTTCCTTATCTACCATCCTCTCTGCGACCTTCTCTCTTTCTCTGATATCCTTTCCGGTTGTTCTAGAGCAGCTGTTATACACTTCCACTGTTCTTATCATTTAAACTATTTCCGATAGTTCTATAGTAGCTTTTGTAGACGGCTACCGTTCATCCATTAAATATATAGAGAGTTGGGCTCCTTATGGTTCTGGTTTCTTATGGTTCCTTATTCCTTATGGTTTCTTATGGCACCTTATGGTTCCCAACTCTTTTTCTACTTTTCATTAATGATCTTCTGTCAATTACTTCGTCCACTTATCCACTCCTATGTTGACGACTCCATTTTTCATTGCTACTTTCATTTTGAAAGATGTCTCTCCAAATAGAAATTAGGTCAAGATAGAAGGGCAGCCTTGGAGCAACTAAATTCTGGTCTTTCTCAAATTTCAAACTGGGGCATTGAAAGCAAGGTTATTTTCGATGCCTCAAAAACTCAGTTCCTCCAAAACACTCTACTCAAACCTTCGATTGTCCTTAATATTCTTAATGTATCTTTTTCTCGTGACCTCAATTGAATGGATCACATTACTTCTCTTTCATACTTTCTACCTTTACAGTTTTAATATTACAAGATTAGCAAATAATAAAGCACCCTGAGGTGTGATTCTTGAGGGTTTCTATAATAACTCGTACCTAACGCCCGTTCTCAAGAGTTCCTTCAGGAGCAGTGTGCCAGGTTGCAGAGCCAAATAGTAAGCGTGGCTCTTATAGGTCCAGGTCGCTCTAATAGTTCGCATCATATATAGAGTAATATTTATTATTATAAAACCTTCAACACATCTATAGTATATAAAGAAATAACTCTCCTCTACCAAAACACAAGTTTACATTCTTGACTAACAAGAACACACGACACATAACCATGAGGTCAAACACGCTACGCTACCACCAAATATCCCTAACATAAAACAACCCACCACCTTACTACTAATATTGTCACCTAAGCATCCTTCTCCACTCTTTTTCCAAGCGCCAATTATTATTGATTAATTTGCGATTCTACTATCTTCATCTTTCAATCCTTACTCTTACACCACCTCTATATACACCACCTCTATTTTTGTAAGATTAAGTAGTACCGAGATTAAGTATTGCTAACTACGACCTATTTCTAACACTTAAATCTCATCCTTTATCTTACTATCCCTATCTCATCTGACCTCCATGACTTATGCCTGACCGCATGATATATATATATATTGTGCCAATTACTAATTACAAGATATTGTAACTTACACTTATATATTATAAAA
>JABUQX010037001.1:20000-31512 GCA_015478945.1 Trachelipus rathkii | reverse complement strand
ATGAGAGGGGGTGTTGAACCCCTTTTCAAAAATTCATCTAAGCGCCAAATTACTCGGATTGTACACAGAGCGCACGCTTAAACTGATGGATATTAAATTGAGTAGGAAAGGCTTGAAGAGAAGAGAATTCCACAGAACAGAGGGCGCAGGAAAGAAAAGCACCGCAGGAACAAGCCTGGAATTACCAATAATCAACACAAAACTCATGTGCCAACACAGCACCCCTTGTGCATACGAGGGCGTCGTAAAGGTGCTGGTACGCAGTGAAAGGTTCCCTCGAGCACTTGCCGCTGTAGCAGTTTATAGAAAAGGGGATAAAGCACCAACATCTCGCCGCAATGATAGACGGGTCAAGTGAACTAGAAAGTACAGGTACAGTTTATAAGTCTTTTGCCCTTTGACTCGACCTATCCAAAAAGCCGTGAAACCAGAGACCCTCCCAGATACTGAGAGCAGTACTTCAGTACAAGGGCGGAAGAGGCCTGTATAGCTGGAGTAACTGAGAAGCAGAAAAAGTTTCGCAGTCTCAATGACACGAACATCCCAGTTTCTTGAGGCGCGCCCTGAGCAACCGTTTTCGATTTGAGGTTTCAATACTAATTTTGTTATGTAAGCCAAGGATGTTATAATCTGTTCCAAACAGGCGAGAGGACGATGCTGAAAGCCAACCGTGCTTCGAAAACATAGAATAGAGAATAAACTTTAGAGAGGATGGATTTGTAAAAGTTTGGTTTTAAGAATTAAAATGTCGACAAGGCCTGAAGAAACTAACCCCATACCCCTCTTGAATTTCTATCAGAGATCAGCGAGAAACTCGAAGATTAACCCCACGAAAGGCAATTCTGAAGAGTAAAAGATACAGAATAGAAGAGAGTTGTAAGTAGGCGGTCGGCGGCATCGGCATAATGAGTGGCAGTAGAGTTAGGATGTCAGCTGAGGAAGATCATGATGAAAGCAGTGCAATTAGAATAGGAGAGAAAACAGAATCCCGAAGAACACCACCCATAATTGACAGAAAAAGAAGTCGCCCCATCTACAACAACATTGCAAGATTTGAAAGAAAGCTAGCCATAAGTTAGCAAAGAAAGAGGAAACCCCAAAGGAGGGGAGCTCTTGGATAGCAGTGACCCGTGCCATACCGCCGTCAATATGCCTGGATATCAAGGCGCCACCACACGAAGTCTTCCACAAGTTCCTAAGGGTGGGAAAACCATAAAGATCTTTTAAAGGTAGGAAGTATAAAAAACATTCGCCGTAACCTCTCGAGCGCCGAAAGGCCGTACTGGCAATGGATACAAGAAGGGATGAAAAAACGTTCCCAGATATCGTAAGAAGGCAGAGTTGAGATGGGTCCCTAAGCCAATAAAAAGAATACCAAGTAAAAGTCTGTTGAGGACAATAAATTTGCGGAGCGCGAACATGAGTATTCCGATTTTCGGGAATAGGTTGTACATATAGCGGCTGCTTCCAACACTGAGGGAAAGTGCTAGTCATGAGGCATAAGAGAATTAAGTTGAACTGATGAGGCGGGGTAAGAAAAAACACTCCCTTATAACATGCGGAGGAATGCATCCGGGCCACCCACCTTCCTAACCTTCAAGATTTCGAGAGCCCATGCACCCGATCAAATGTAATCTCAGTCAAAGGCATTAATAATAATAAATAAGCAAGTGAAAGAATAGACAAATAGATGTATATTACAAAGTATTGTACAACCTAGAGTAGGGAAATGTATGAGCATTAAAGGCAATGATATTACGATTTAACACATTCACCAAGTTCGACTGGCCTACCACGCGCCCATCTTGTGTTTACATTTCGTAAGGAATCAAGCTTAAATTTGCCAAGCACGGCGTACTGCTAGAACCTGTTACAGTATTACCCTGAAAATTCCTTACTTTGTGGCATATTCTTACCGATTTATTGCCGATAGGAGAGATTTTAGGACCAAACGAACCTGCCAACCGACATTTCGTATACCTAAATAAAAGGACCAAGATATGTAGAAAATACTAAAACCGGGCCCTTTTAATTCAGTTGATATATATGTTATTAGTAAGTAGATTTAACAACATAGAAATCATCAGGTCAGGAATAAAGAAGATAAGGGAATAATAGTGAGTAATATTATAGCATTTACAGTATAAGATTTATGTTTATATGAGATATGATGTTTTGGCACAGTGGTCTCACATAGAGAAATGGGTGCGATGTGAGTAATATAATGGATAAGACCACTATATTTTATGATAACGTGTAGCAATAGCTTAACCCAGCGTGTCAACATGTTAAACCTATTAATAGAACGAAGTACTCGCCTCTGGCTACGTCGCGCGTGCAAGAAGTGGTCACAAGTAAGGTTCCGAAAGACCTATGCTCCGCTTCAGACAACATATCTAGCTGATAAATTGAAAATATTTAGTGGCGTGAGTAGTATAGGTATTAAGGTGAGAACCGATAGCAAATTTTATCATATACGTAATCCCGGATATAATAATTACGCTACTGTCATCTAGCCATTAGATGAACCTCATGGCCAGAGAACAAGCATACTAAATGAGAACCATGATTTTAGAGTAAGTAATAAAACTTAGGTCTTATAGTACCAGTAAAAGTACGTAGACTCATTAGCTTTACTCGCACAAATCTAAACTATATAATATACTATGAATAGTTATATACCCTAACATTTATCGGCAGAAGCTGAGCGGCTGATCTATCAGTAAGTAGTATCTAAAAGCTAATGTAAATATCTGAATCTTATTCTACATATATCGTAATTAGAGTTTAGCTAGAGAAGTCAAGTCGACCAATGCCCTCATCGCAATATCGGTAGCCACTAGAATCAATATAATGTGCTCTTTAAAAACCGCTATATAATGATAAGAGCTAACGTAAGTAAAGATTTTAGAGGATTATGATTTGACGCTAGGATTGATGGCCTGTTAAATTAGATTCTTTAAAATTTAAATACTAATATAATAGAGCATATTAAAAAGCTATCAAACAAAATGGAACCTATTTAATTTTCGGATCATACTTTATTTTTATAACAATCAGAATATAGAATGCCCCAAAATGACTGGCGAAGGTGGTTTATTATGGTGTATGAAGGGAGAGGAAACCACATCGTTTATAACTAACCTGAAGAATAAAGTGTATTTTATATCCATAATAGAAAAAAACGAGTGACGCCATATGATCCGAACTTTGGGAAATTATCTATCGTTTTTAGACGGTTGGTCCATGATTTATGTTGACCGTTTCGTATCACATAGAATATTACGAAATATTGCCTCATAATATTGACAATTTTTTTTGTCCAATTCCTACCCAAAGGTGGATATGGTGCTCTGAGTTTCTTTTACCAATTAGATTGTTACAGATCGTTTAGGTTTTCCGATAGTATATATTTATTATCCTGCTAGTATTGATTTCAGATATATTACTGTATCGTGTCTCGTCTTGCCTCGCCACATTAGAAGATTTTCTATACCTATGATAGATGGACCACCCGCAGATCCCCTTTCCAGTGTTAATGATACATAGTTACCAATTTTACTATCAATAAAGTATTTAATCTCCAGACTACATATAAAATTCCCACATCGCAAGAAAAATGGTAGGAACGCTGTACTTTCAAGAGTAAAATAAAAAAAGGTGTTGTCAAAAAAAAGCTAGAAAAAGACCTCTGCATGTAAAATAAAAATCTCGTATGTGTGTTCTAGACGCTGTTCCAAAAAAGCTAAGTAGTGTATAAAGCCGTAGATCATCAAAAAAAACGCATGATAAATTACTAGTTACATGAGCTATGAAGATTCTGAAAATATTGCCAGAACATGAGAGAACAATGTGTATGCCTATGCAAGCGCGCTATTAAGCATTTAAGACTAGTCCTTTGTACGTCAGCCTAGCACAGCGTACACCACATGACCATTCGACCCCAAGATTATCTTCTATAACCCGACTGCACGATATCAAGACTTATCATAATCCAAAAATAACATCCGGACTAGAGTCCTACCGGCCTCATAGAATATAACCCGCCCGATATCATGCGGACGTATTCAGCGTGATAGTACACATGCAACTATAATTCGGAACTAGTATGACTGTGTTATCATTAGCGAGTTGTAGGACAGTGCATTAACATGAGAATCCACATCTGCGACTTAAACAGCGCAAGATTATATTAATTTAGTCCCAATTTATATCATTAACCTCACTCCAAATATACAATAAATTACTTATATTGGAGTATATAATATATTTAATTACCCACGAATTTGATTATGTGTTTCATTGAACAGTCCCTTAAATGAAACTTTTTCTTTAGTCTTCACCTACGATTGCCGACTGTCCCACTCATATCATAAAAGAGAGATACAATATCATAAAATTAGAATGATAGTTATAATATATAATATATAAGATCTGGATTAGTATAATTAATATAAAAGGTATAATATCCAATAGACATATGCTTAAGTAATAGTAGTTAGCTAAGAAGAAGCGCTATATAGACCTGGTAGTCGTAAGAGAGTTCACAAAAGCCCTAAAGCTACATAAATTGACGTGACCTGAGACACCAAATGATAAAATACTACTAAAGTATACAAGTGAGCATGCCTATCTACTATCAAAATTATTCTATAACTAACACAACGAGCTAATATAACCAGATACACCTTTATAATTGAAAAAATGAAAGTTATCTAATGATGATAAAAATAACAATAAAAGGAAAAATTTTTTTAAAAACTTTATCAACGAGTAATATTTGAACAAACCGGTTAGAAAACAACGAAAAAACTGAGTTAAACAAAAAAGAACAAACATGAGAAGAAAATAGAGGATGAAACACTCTATTCAGAATACGCACAATCCTAAATTTTTAACATCCAATAAAAATTACTCCCATATATCTATATTAAGAAACTAACATTATTTACTGCAAATACTTCAAATATGATATATCCTAAAATTTCTCATAACACACAACAACATCGACCGGCCACCTTAGCTTTCACGACGTGCCATATAACTTATGCCGACCTTGTTCCAAGCGACACAAAAAAACAAATTAAATAGAAAAATACATAGACAATGAGTATCTGAAGAGAAGCATAATGTGCGCACCTCACAGCGTGTATTTAGAAACCAATGTTAGAAGAAAAAAAAAAAAATTTAAATTTTTTGGAGAAGAATGTAAAATGCAGAGAGATATTTTATTATGCTGCCTTCAAAATAAGTAAGAAATACAGACTGGTTAATATAAAGAAGCTCTCAATTTAGCAATCTTGAGTTAATATAAAGCCCAAATCAAAAACATTAGTAACAATTATGGCCAAAAGCCTTTATAATAAGAGATATTGAGCGATAATAAAATATAATAGCAATAATAAAACATCAAACCTAGTACTTATAGTCTATTCTACATTCGAAATAAAGATTTAATATTTGTATAATCTAAAAGTAATTTCTCATAATTTTTCACTCAAAAATTGTTAAAAGAAGTATTCTAGGTAACTAATAAGTATATCAGGCCAGATTTACTCGAATACCGATTAACCCCCAAATATAAATGGCCTAGAGATATAACTACCAGATACCATATATATAGATGACCATCACTACGGTTAACATCCCTAATATTATTATTTTATATATTAAATGTTATATAATTTGATATATAATATTCCCCTTCTAACATTATTATTATAAATATTCGTTTATTCTATTATTATAATATATGATTATATAATATATCAATAATCCTTATGTAAATTGATTTCTTGATATGTAGTCATCTGGGGATCCCTGATAACTTTAACTAATCTCACCCAAAAAAAAAAAAAAAATTATTTTATATTAATAAATATTAAATTCCGCTATATAGTTATTATTGAGTTATTAATTATTATAATTAAAAGGAATTCTATCAGGTAGTAATTTATTGCATCGCTATATTAAAATAAACTTAGTTGGTAGGGTTGAACCCCTGAACCCTCCCCCCCACCTTTGTATATATATAATTAATATATATAATAATATTAATATTAATAGATATATATATATATTATAATATATTAATATATAGTATAAATATTATTATATATATATTATATAATATATATAAATATATATATATATATTATATATATATATATTATATATATATATTTATTATAATTAATATTTAATATTAGATATATTTTATGATATATTAATTTATATATACACATCATCCATGTCCCGCATGTTCTGCAGTATATGTATTTATATATAGTAAAGATTGTATATAATAGTTTTTATAGTACTATTAATCAACACCTATTCACGAAAATAGTAAAATATATGATAGAGTATAGGGTTTCAGCCTAACCTCGCTATCTAAGACGCAGTAGAGTAAATTTATTAAAACTATGTCTATTCTAATGACTCGATAGGATCATACGAGTAACTTGAGGTACATCCTCTTATTCATAGAATTTCATAATAATTTTTTATTTTTTAATTTTCTCTTTTATATAAATAAATATTCATAATCAATATAAAAAAGTTAATAAGAAATGTTTATATATATATATATGTCGAAAAATGTAACACTCAAATCAATCTCAATATATATATTGTGATATAAATAATTAAAAGAATGAGTTAAATTTAAAATCTTAAAAACAATTATATATATAATAATAACGTGACTCTTAAAATAGAATATTATTACTAATTTGTCTGATAACTTATATCCCCTAAATGTATATCTCAACTATACTAAAATGCTATGCTCTAAAGAACTTCTTAAAACTAAAACTGCCTTTCCAGATTTTCATTTACTTCTTCAATAACTTTCAGATTTACCATTATCCTACTTCTATAAAATTCTTTACTTTCTGTAATTGACTATTTATCTATTTTTACGTTTACCTCATCTTAGAACAATTACTGGGCTACACCTAGATAGCCCGTAATATCCGAAATATATTATATAATATATATATTATTATATATATATATATATATTATATTATAGATTATAATATATAATATATATTATTATATATATTATATTATATTTAATTATAGATTTATAAATTATATATATATACTATTATATATATATATTATATATATAGAATATATAATATAGATATAAAGAGATTATAATATTATAATAGAATATATATATATATTAATAAATATAATATATAATTATATATATTATAAAATATAGAGATAAATATATATTATATATATATTATTATAATATTTAATATATAAATATTAATAATATATATATTATATATTATATAATATATTATTATATATTAATTAGATATATATATATATATATAAATTAGGACCATATTATATAGATAAATAAGCCAGTCCATAGAATAAGATTCACATGTATCGAAGTCGACGGATTATCCGAAGAATCTCATACACTCTAATAGATGTGGACTACCTTTGTGCTGTGTTAGGGCGTATCCGGTTTACCAACAATAGTATTTTACTCCAGTTCGGTATCTGGGCTTTCTATTTTCCCGAACACCGCAGACTTCATAATACGCACTGCCTCTCCATAAACCAATCACACTTACATATACAATTAACCTATATTATTATTACCATAAATTGTATATATATATATTTATATTATAATAAATATTTATGGTAGTGGAAAGAAGATATATATATATATATATTATGACCTTACAAGCGTTATATATATATATACTATTGTTAATATATATATAATTATATTGAATATATCATAGTATATGTACACGTTAGATATAGAATGACTAAAAATAGACTATAGATTGATGTAAGTTTGATAGTTAGCTGCCACTACCACTTAATATATATATATATATATACTTCTCTTGTTCTATATATATATTTTATAGTATAATTATATAGGTTATATAACTTATATTGCATAAGCCTTATAACCTCACCAGTGAGAAAAACTTACGTTACTATATATATGCAATATTAGAATAATCACCTGAGGCTTTGTAATGATTAGACCGCTGACGTACCTACTTACTAACTGTTTATATGATATATCTCTAGTCTATATGTATTGTTATGTAGTATATCATACTCCGATATATATATAGCCCTGTGTGAGGACTGGTACGGCGTCACATATGCCGCGCACCAAAAGCCGACTGTATCTCTCCGCTACCAAAGATTATTACTCCAAACGCAAGATCATAATAATCCATGTTATGCACCTTTCTCCCTTAACAACCTACCTCATGTGACTAAAAAGCAGCTCTAAATAAATGCGCCGTCCTCCTCTACACCAGAAAACCATTCAAATACCACATTCTACACACCAGACTCATATTATCCAGCTACTTCTTAACATCTTCCATAATCTTCATAACAGCAGACACGCGTTCTCCTCGGAATATTCCGCAGCACTCATCCCATCACCTCTCATACTATACTCCAGCATAATACACAACACACAAAACTTACCTTAAAATATATGAACCACCACAACCCCATATTCAATCTAAACTCATGAATCTATCAAGAAACCCAACACACAAACGCCCCAATCCACCAACAACACGCCATTCTTCAACTTAATTTTGCAAAAACAAAGTCAAAAACCTGCACACCTTCAAACAGGAAAATCATTAAAGCCCTCAGAAAATAAAACGCATCCACGACCCAACAATAGAAATAACCACATTACTTAGAAAATACTACAAAGCCCTTAAAAACTACAGCAACGCCAAGAAATCTAAACACTAGGAACAAGCTTAACCCATTAGCACAAATAGAAACACTTCATCAACCTAAATTCAAAATATGGAAAAAACTATTTTACTTCAAGGGGCTGAAACCAGGGAAAAAGACCCTCTAACGGCTCATCCATCGTCGCAGTCTCTACAAAAAACCATTCACCTCAACCACTCTCATAGCTAGGACCGTCCGGCTGGAATTCGCCGCGCGGGCCGCCGGTGACTCAAGTTACGCCCGCCGGCCGGCCGCCGCGGTAGCCTAAATTGAAATGTAAGTCAAAACACTGAAAGTCTTAAAATATTGGGATAAATTAAATATAATTTGAACTTTAATAATATTTAAAGTTATAAAAAAGAACATTAATTATCCGATTAAATAATATTTTCGAAAGCAATTTTAGAAAATAATATTTTTAAGAATAAGTCAAGTGTATGGTAAATATATATATAATGGTTATGTGATAGGCTTATGTACCAACAGGGGTATTATATTACAGATGAATACCCATAACACTGACGATATTTATTTATATATATAGATACCATCATAGTGAATGGTGTCCGTCATATGAAAATATGAAAAATTCATATACTAAGGGTGTAAATTATTCTAATAAGGTGCGAACGAGGTTCACTGGGTATATATATATATATTATAAGTTAATTTAAAGGCTATATATACCACCGAATAGGTTTCCTCCACGAGATAAGTTTGAGGTAGTGGGCAGCAACCCAACTACCACTGTCTTTTATCCATCTTCTACGGACACGCAGGTCATACAGCTTGTAGTAGCTATAATTTAAGAACTTTCACTTTTCTCCCGCCCTAACTAACTTTTAGGATTATTAACTTAGAGTAGTGGTAAAGTTCTCTAGGAGGTTCTTTGTTTTGTAGTATTATAACTGTATAGTCCAGTGCGTATCATGTGATTACTGTCACAAAATTATACTACAAAAGGTTACGAAACTGAGCATGTTAAAGACACTTTTTTTTAATGAATAAATTTTAAAAAGGAAAGCTATAATTTCGTCCCGGATCAACTGCAGACGTCTACAAAGCGCCTAAGGAGACGGATTGCTCTGATCTCTCAGTTCAAGTGGGCTTTCAGCTTGTCTGCTTTTTTTCTCATTGTTTGTTGAAATATTTTGATGTTTCAGATATCATTTTGTTAAACTCTTTCTTAACTTCACCCCGGATGCTTATATGTTAGTGTTACTATTCACTAACAACTCGACCAAAAATGCGCCAATCCATTAGTTTCGATGTTCTGTGTATATTCTGCATCATCTTTAATGTGAGTAGTTGTATGAGTGGCACTTGTTTACGCCTTTCTTATCCGCTGCTTACTAAGTCGGAAAGATTATGCGTCTCTCTGTGCAGGTCATCTGTAGTTGATTTTATCTCTTGCAAATCTATGGACTTACACCTTATATGTATTTATTGCAAGTATTGTCAAGGGATGTATTAATTAATATACATAGTACTTTGGAGAGATTGTCTTTTCGTTTTGGTTGAGAATGTTTATAAGTAGTGATGTTTAATTATTGATGAATATATGAGGTAATATTTATTGATAGTTAATATTTCGTTATATTTAAGAATATATATATAGTTACCTCTATCTCTCCTTTTTTTGCGTGTTAATTGACTTATGTTGATTAGAAAAACTCAGAGATAGTAAGTGATTTTAAACAATTGGGTTTCATTATGTATTAGGGAGTGCCTAGGTGCGGAAAAAGGGGAGATATTATTACGAAGCAGTAGAAATGCAGATTACATGAAATCTCATGCTAATTATTTGTTATTTAGTTATGCGTTTTATGAACATACATTTGATTTGTATGTAGAATGTGTTGTTTTCATATATATATAAATTGCAAGATATATTGTTTATTTTCCTATGTGTATTATATGATATCTCAGAGATAATAGGAAGTTGGGATAGTATATTCTTTACGTAATACTGATAATAGTATAGAAATAATAGAATAAAGTAAATGTTTATTGAACATTCTAATTTAGTATAGTGTTATATATAGTGAGGTAGTGATGAGACTCATAATATTTACATCTACTATATTATCTAATATTTAATACATATATTGTTTATAATAAGGGTGGTATATATTGATAATATTTTATATTTTTTATGTATAGTTCTTATTTCTTGACCTATCTCTTTCACTTTTCCAGTTAGTATATGGTCCCATTACGCAGGCTCACTAGAAGTTTGTTTTAGTAATATAATTTGTCAATTAAAATGAAAATTATATTGTAAGAGAGATTGGCCTTCCGTTTTATATAATTAAAACAGGCTTATTAATCTTTATTGTTCTCCTTTCCCTGCTTGGAGTCGACTTTTCGAGTCTAAGGCACCAAAATAGATATAAAAATTGTTAGAACCCATTTTTATAATTATCTTTATAGTGTTTAAGGAGTTAAAACAACTTTCATTTGATTTTGACTATTTATTAAAAATTAAATTCGAACTATATTCAGGAAAATGGGTCCACAATGCCTACGAATCAAAGTTTTGACAATAATAACATATGTACTTACAAGTTTGTTGCATTGGGAATTCGCGGAAGAACTTCCACGAAAAGAAAATAAAAAAAAATAAATTGATTTCAAAAAACGCGCGAAAATAGAAAATGAGCGCCAAAAACATCTTGCTACATATGTAATAGAAAAAACCAAACATAGTTACACAATTCGACAAATAATTTCATACAATACACTG
>JABUQX010037001.1:12500-15000 GCA_015478945.1 Trachelipus rathkii | reverse complement strand
AAATTTCCTGTTCTCTGATTGGTTAATGTAATTTTTTTTTCAATTCGAAGCGTTTCCGAGTCGATTTTGCACACGGGCTGCACTCGGGCTTCTGGAAACGCAGCTATAGTATATTCCTTTTTTACTTAATAAATTTATTGATCCGCTTATCCAAATTTTGGCTTGCAGAACTAAGAGCTCACAGTATGGATATGACAAGATGACAGATACTTCTAGAGAGACTCCACTTGTTAATCAGACAAGTTTTAAGTAGAAAATAGCTGCGTTTCCAGAAGCCCGAGTGCAGCCCGTGTGCAAAATCGACTCGGAAACGCTTCGAATTGAAAAAAATTACATTAACCAATCAGAGAACAGGAAATTTTAGTACCTGGAAACGGCCGAGCGCGCCCGTCGGATCAGCTGGCAATTGTAAGCAATACTTTTATATTATATGTATTTATTTTATGAAATGATACGATATATTAGTATCCTTAATATAAAAGTTAACTAAAATATTAAAAAATTTTGGCAAGCCATTTCCGACACATGTTTTGTAAAAAGATTTGTTTATAGAACAAAGTATTTTCAGTGCAGCCCGCTGTTTATTAATTTTTTGAAATCGAGGATTTGAACAACGGGGGCCTTGACTGTGACGGTTACGTGACGTAGAAGTGCGCAAATGGGCTCTGGAAACGATGCATGTGTGCCCTCCCGGGCTGCAGTCGGGCTTCTAAACGCGGCTTATGTAAGGTGTAACTGAAGTCGAAAAGTTCCAGTTCCGGCTGGAACTTTTCCAAGGTTCCGGAAAGTTCCAGTTCCGGCCGGGCCGGAACTTGGTTCCGGTACATCCCTAATATATATATATATATACATTACATATTATTACATATTATTATTACATATTATTATTATTAAGCTATGCATCGTTATTATTATTATTATTAGATATATATATTATTATTATTATTATATATTCATATCTTTCTTGGCTATAATTATTCTTATTATTAGCGAATATGTCTTTAAAAAGATATATATTATTATTAGATATATATATATATGCATATATATATATATATATATATATATATATATATATTTTAACTTGGTTGTCCCTCGTACCTTTCCTATGAGGAACGGTCACCCTCGAAATATTGTGCCATTACGGCAGGCCGACCCTGAGGTTTGTCAGAAAGAATACGTCAAAACTATTTCAAATGTCTGTTAGGTCCGAGCAGTCTAGCAAGAGATAACTTATGTCGTCAATTGTCAGGAAGGGACATCTTTGACAGTGGGTGGAAAGGAGCATTATAAATTTTATATTTATATTCCTGAAGTGAGGGATGATGTCTAGAGCATAAACGGAAAAATATTACTCTGGTTTGACGGTCCAAGGTTTGCTCTGTGAAGAATATTTCAGATGAACATGCTTGGAGTATGCAGTTAACTGGGTAAGTGGAGAACGTTCTTTGGGTTAACTATGTGTGAATTTGTTTAATAATTTGAGATCTGGGGCTGGGAGAGCTGTTGTATATATCAGAGTTGTACAAAGCTAGTGTGATGCTGTTTCTTCTCGGTGGAAGGGGTTGCTGTAATGTTTGATGTATTGTGTGGTCTGTTGAGAGTGACTTGCTGTATAATTGGCAACCCATCATTTCGAGATGGGCACTTACAGGAAGAATATTTGTTAAGGTCAGTAAGTGATGGGTTGGTGTAGAGGGGAGACAGACAGCCGGTTATTATTTTAAGAGTTTTATTTTGTACAACTTCTAGTTTTTGCATATTGGACTGTGATATTGCTGGTGGATAGGCTGGTGAGGCATAGTTTAAAAAAGAACGGTGGTATTGCCTGTATACTATTGTGATGGTCTCTTTATTTTCCAAAATTTGTTTTTGTTAATGATTTCATTGAGTTTAATATCAGTGTGGCTCTAGAGGCAATATTATTATGGGGGGGGGGGTGGAAATGTCACATGTGTATCAAATGTTAAGTCAGAGATAGTGACTTGTTTATTCGGAGAAAGTTTGATGTTTGAAAGGAAAATAGTTGGATAGGTATTGGATTCTCTTTTATCAGGTGTAAATAATGTAATAAAGTATTTTTAATGGAGACATTATTCTATTTTTGAGCATTATTCAAGTTGGTTTATATACTGATGCAGTTCTCTACTTACTCTATTTATAGAGGAGTTTTGGGCTGTGATTGTTAAGTCGTCTCCATAGCTGTTTATTTCTATATATGGGGTTGTGAGTTAAGGTTGATCGTGCATAAAATGATTGCATAGTGTTGGAGATAGGATAGTTCCTTGGGGAACACCATTATATAGTTTATATGTGCCAGAGGTGTGGCGTACTTGCATGACTTTTGCTTTATGCCAGGATAGGAAGTTTGCAATTATTTTCTTGTCGTTGATGTTTATTTTAGTAATTAATACTTTATTACTAACTGGTGCGTGGTAACTGTCTCGAAAGTTTTGTCATGTCTTTTGTTATTGGAGAGTGCGGAGCTGGGGTGGAGTGT
>JABUQX010037001.1:0-2500 GCA_015478945.1 Trachelipus rathkii | reverse complement strand
TGGTCTCTTACCAAAATTATATGTTTATTTTGTAAATAATTTTATACCTATTTATTTATTTATTTGCAAATAATACTAAAATGACATTACAAAAACAAATTCAATTATTGATCATTGTTTTTTTCCTCAAAAATAGAAATTTTAAAAAAGCCCATAAAAGCCCAATAAAACCCCCAAAAAACAAAAGAACCACTGGGCTGGGATTTTTTGTCCAACCCGGGTTTTTTTCCAACCCTGGTTCAGTGCCCAGCATTCATCCGTACATTAAGTAGATGGTCTCAGTATTGTTAGTATATCATCATTTTGCTTCTTTTGCTATAGCTGTTTTTCTTTCAGTACAGTTTAATTAATATTATAAAATGCTCCAAGTCTAGAAACTTCTTTAATTCCTCTCGCCTATCTCCCTCCCTGACCGTCCAGCTCCCTCCATCATCACTTCCAATAATTTGAATTTATCCTACCTGCTGAGTCCACTTCCTTCATATTAAGTTCAAATTCTTTCTTCTCTAAGCATATTCTCATACCCCGTCTTCTCCGTGTATCTTCATACCGAATTTTCTCCAATTTGTACATTCCATCTGTTCAACATTTTCTGCAATCCGACCCTTCCCCCTATCAATGCTGCATCATCTCTATAAGTAGTGGTCCATGTCCACCGTTTACATATTCTCTCAGTCCGTAATCCAGTATAAATATGAATAGCAGGGGCAAAAGCACACTGTCCTATCTCACCCTAACTCACCTCAAACCATTCTTTCCTCTCCTACTTCTCCTTTCTTACTATTCTTTACCTCAGTATGTACTTTTTAATTAGCTCTTTTTAATTTTTTGAACTTCATTACTCTTTTTCGTCCAATGCTCGCCATACTTTCCCTGATCAATCTACAAAACTTTCAAAGTCCACAAAAGCCACATTCTTTTATTCCATTCTATGGTTTTTCTATCATCATTCAAGTAGTAAATTTTGTCCATTACTTTTTTCCGCTCTGAAATTATCTTCAACTTTGATGTCTCAAGTCTCCTTCAATATGTTTCTAGGTATATTTTGCTTGGCAAACTTCAGAAAAGCTATCCTCTGTAGTTTTACAAATTCTTTATCATCCTTACTTTATATTAGGCACACACCGCTCTGCCTCCATTCTCAGTATTCTCTCCTTGTTCCAACCTCATCAGTAGTCTAATAGCTAATACTTCCACTTCCTCTCCCGTCTTGTATAATCAACACTCAATACACCTGTTCCCTACATTTTTCCATCTTATTAGCGTTTTATTGCCATCCCCTTATTTTCCTCCAGCAATATCCCCTCCGTCCTTTCTCCTTCCTCCACCACCTCTCGTTCCCTCTCCATCTACTCCCTCCTCAACCTCAAATCTCAACAATTCCTCAAAGTATTCCCTCCATCTTTCCAACACCTCCTCCCCTACCAAACTTTTATCCCTCCTTTCATTATGCGGGCGTATCTGGTTCTTCTAAGTCTCATTACTTTTAGACAATCCAATAGTTTAATTTTTTTTTCCCATCATGTTCTCCTTATCATCAGACCCTTATTCTTACCCATGGATGCATGTCATACTCCTTCTTTATCATCTCAGCAATGGTTTCTGGCTCTCACAAATCCCAATCATTTCACCCAGATTTACTTCACTCATTTCCGTAGCCCTATTCTTATCAGTTATGC
Source organism: Trachelipus rathkii (assembly GCA_015478945.1). NCBI lineage: Eukaryota > Metazoa > Arthropoda > Malacostraca > Isopoda > Trachelipodidae > Trachelipus > Trachelipus rathkii. The sequence goes on along the minus strand of JABUQX010037001.1, from coordinate 821 downwards.
ACCTCACTTTCATCTTCCATCATGCTTTAATCTCCCCCCCTCTAACTATTCTATTTCTTCCCAGTTCCTCTTCTGCTCTCACATAATACTTTCTTAAATTTATTCATTTTATCTATTGTTCTCTCATATTTTCCCGACTTCGTCTTTCTCCTTTTTATAGCCTCACCAAATTTCCCTTCATGAACCCCTGTCCTTCAGTCCCTCCAAGCAAAATATCTTTCTAATAATTCCTTCGGATTACTCTTCTCCATCTCAAATCCCAATTACTATCCTCTGTCTGAACCAAGGTACTTCGTAGGCTCTTCCTGTCAGAATATATCTTTTAATTGGCTCAAAAACTAAATCTATCATTCTTTTCCATATCTATCAAATCCCAAGACTCCCATCTGTACCATTTCCCCTTTTTTTAAACCACTCTTCATGTTGAAGTATTGTGTCAGAAATTAGTCGTTCCAACTAAAAAATCTCATCATCAGTATTCCTCCTCTTTTACCCCCATTCCGAAACTCCCATACTCTCTCTTCTCCCTCTCTTCTAGTTCCAATATGTGCATTCAGGTCTCCAATTATGATCTTTGTCTCTCCTCTAATCCTATCGTACAGCAGTTGAAGTTCTTCTCTAAATCTCTCCTTTTCCTCCTTGTCCTCCCCATGTCGACGTTACGTTAATTATACTAATTTTCCCTCTACCTTATCTGGAATGCCATAATCTTTCATTTATCAGGCTATCGGTTTTATATTCTGTATATAATAGTCCTTCACACGATGCCAAACCTTCCTTTTTTTCTTCTTGGCAAATCCCTATATACAATCTCTCTCTTG
>JABUQX010037000.1:25000-40000 GCA_015478945.1 Trachelipus rathkii | reverse complement strand
GCACCTAGCTAACTCAATTACCTCATATATCACGCTCATCAATCAGAATTGGTACTGTTATGCGAACAACAAAGAAAGTAGGAAAATACCATCGACTGGAATGTAAGAATCTGTTTTATCATAAATTCTCATTAGACACTCGTAATCAAAATGAATCACTTACTATCACGACTCACATAAATATTACTGACAATAAGATACAACACATCAAGCACCATCAGCAACACAATTCTCTATACGCCAAGAAGAAGATCGGTAGAAAAGAATCATGCCCTGTTCTGTATGAGAAAATATTAAACACACCCAGATGTTCAACGAAAAATTCCATCAAAAACCTACCATACCCTCGATATCCAGCTACAGTAGATTAGAGACAGTCCTCAGAAATAAAACGAAAGAGTATCCTAAGACAGCTAGAAAGCGGCCCTAAGTTTCAATCTGTTGAAAACAATCCAATGGCGACACCTCTTCGTATCAAGAGTGATAAGCAAAATTACACATCAATAAATAATCACAATTCACATATAGTCATATCGAAAGCCTCCACATTACGCTCATCCGCACATTAAAAGTTCTACATCACATAGGATACGAACTCAGAACATATATATAGCAGCGCTTGGTAACCTATGGATACAATGCTTTCCAGATAGTCTTATATAGAAGATTATCGCACCTTTAATCACCGCTCTAAGAGCACTCCAATTTCTATCTCTCCTATTAATCAACAACATTTACATAAAAATCCCTCAGGTATGCATAGATCTAAATGCACATCACGTGAGCTATAACTTCAGCAAAGAGTAATACATGTCGACACCCAGACACCCGCAGCACAGCGCCATCGTATCATCTTCCGCTATCACCAGGTAGTTGACAAGATTACCAAAAATGCTCGTACATACCAGTCACCTGTGCTGTCAGATACTGAGTAACTTGACGCACATCTATTCAACGCGAAATTGATGCACACAAAACAGATATAACTACATTTAAAAAACCTAAAGTCTAATTACCTGTATTTTAATAAGAGCCATGACGTCACGACACACGATTATGTTCCAGAAGAGAACTAACATTTTCTAATGTGTGCTGCCACTATAGTTGATATGTCGAGACTCGTACCGATCAAAGCAGAATTTTTGCTATGTGTACGTATTTCTAGACAAGTCCTATACAATGCTCAAATAAATATACTCTTCTCGCCTTATCGAAGCCAACCAATATAGCATATAAATTCAATAGTGTAATCGCGCTACAACACATTCCACAAGTCTACAATTGAACTTGGCGTTGGATATGAAAACTCTAACGAGGGCACAGGCAGAAGAAGTCGACATATAGGACGACGAAGCACCCACAGTATATCATACATTAGCAATAAAGTAATTGAATTCATGAGATTACCAGGTGAACATGCTCCAATAGGACAAACCATAATTTCACAGATAAGACCTACAAAGTCACAAAATAAGAACACTACACATCTACTATAACTCACTGCTTTTCTGCAATGCTCAGATACTTTACACCGTTAAAGTTAAGCAAAAAGAGATCTCAGATACATGCGTCTGCTAATTATGGTCTTCCTACTCTGAAATAAATCATCATTCTCACCGTGTAAAGTGTGATTACTATAATATTCTATGTAGAATCGCTAAAAGAATAGATAAGAAATTACGTTACTTGGAGAAGATCAGGATCAGCATAACCACAATCTCAATCTATAAGAGGAAACTATCCACACGGCACTCTAACAGCATCACAGCATCGCACACTAGCGTCAAGAAGAGATGTAAAAAAACGTCTATAATCCACACAGAATCCTCACGCGCTGCGCCGACCGACGAAAGTCAACCGGAGTATTTTCATAAATCAATTTAAACGAAGTCACTTTCAGATAATTCATATCTCCACACGTCACCTAATTCGACTAAGCAAACCTATATCCTTCACCCACTCACGATATAGCCAGTCTTGCTAGAAAAATTATAACACTATTGAGCCTGACTCAATTAGCAGAATCACGTACTCACGTAACACAAACGTATCTGACATCTATATTAGATCATATAACTCAATCATTGAATTTTATGAGTGCTTACTTTATCCCGCTTCTCTATCACTATGCTTAACTCCTAATAGATAATTTTAATACTCGATAAGACAGCTTCCACATCTACTTTAAATAACTCATTACGTGAAAGTCTCTAAATACAAAATCACTAACAATCTTTTGAATAAACGATCGTAGCCTTAGACGCCAACGTTATAGATTGAGTTTGAGTCTTGCATATTAATGATATTATAATCTGAGTTAAAAACTAAACTTGAAGCATCAGAGAGATGTAAGATTCATATCAATATATATAAGAAATCTCACTTCAAGATAAAAATTACTTTAGCTTAGTTAATTGTATTACACTCTATCACACTTGAAACTCCTAAATGCGTATTACGTAACTTGACAAAAATTCGCAAGCTATGTACCAAGATTAACAAATTCAAAAAAACGAGACCACAAACATTCTTACTTCTGACCCACAGACTTATTATCCACATCCATTTTTATACGATTTTTGGATGATTTAAACATTTGGAGAGAGGGTTTTTAAATCATAAAGAAATTATTTCTTCCTGCAAATGTTTCATACCGAACATGTATTGTGTGCCATTGAGAAGATAAAATGTAACATTTACAAGAAATCGCGGAAAAGCCCAATTGGAGGATTTTAGTAAACATCAGAATGGGATTTACTGAAGTCTGAAATGGCACACCAAAACACAGATCGTCCATAAACAGCAATAGACGGACTATTTTCTTGTTCGCAGTCACAATTTCCAAATACTTACATCTTGTTGCCATGTCTACTGCTTCAGTAGAAGAAGCTTTTCAAACATTATGACTTCTGAAAACCTACTTGAGAAAATACTATTGGAGATGAAACACTTACTGGACTTGCCCTCCTTCGAAATATTGACATAAAACTGAAGATGTTATCTTGGACTTTGCTCACTCTCATGCCCGGTTAAAGTTAACATCAGGTAAGATGATTTTAGCAATTTATATAATTATTCCCATTTTCTTAGAATTTAATATTTTGTCTTTAAGTTTATTAAAGAATATTTGTTATATATATCTGCACATTTATTTTTATATATTTAAATATACATATATATATATATATAATATATATATATATATATATATTATTATAATAGATATATATATATAATATATATATATATATATACATACTATATATATATATCATATATATATATATATATATATATATATAAAAATATATATATATATATATATATATATATTATATATATATATATATATTTATATATAATATTTGCTATTCATTTAATTTGCTAGCACCACTGAAGAATCCTAAGCAGCTTCCGGAAAGAAACGCCACTTTATCGTGACAATGCTCACTCTCTTCAACATCTAAATTCTGCATTGAAGGTGGTTATTCAGGACCTGAGCCTAACCCCTTCAAATTGGTGACACCACCGGAGTGACCATGAACACCTATCAACCATCAAATCAAGTTTCTTCTGTTAAGCGCTACTCTGTTCGATCATCATCTGCCTGTAAACGCCTGTACCTACTTCTCACTAACTTCCAATCTCAACTGTCTGCAGTGCAACAAACTGCACGTAAGAGAAGTAGTGGTAGAAGCCTTCTCATGAACCTTAATGTGTGCACACCTAGCTCTCAACCTGACAGCTACTCGTTTCTTATTACCCGACGTACTTCCAGGTTCGGAGAGCTGAGTGTGCTCGGCTGCAAGACATTTGAAGGGGCAGTTCTGAGCGTATGGTGCAAGGCTTACTAGGAACCATGAAGAATCCCAAAGAGCCTCCGGGAAAGAACGCCACTTTATCGTGACAAGGCTCACTCCTCTTCAACATCTAATATTTTTCAATTGAAGGTGGTTATTCAAACGGAATGTTACTACCCTTAGATATATATATATTATATAATATATATATATATATATAATATATATTATATATATATTATATATATTATATATTATAATAATTATATATATATATATATATATATAATATATATATAGTATATATATATATATATATATATATAGTAGAAACAAAAACGTACGATTTAATATTAATAAGGCGTTTCGATCATGCTTAGGGTCATCATCAGTCCTGAAGAATAAAATAAAAAAAAAAAAAATGCTAAGATTTCAAAGATAGACATTAAAAATTTTAACTGACAAAATTTAATTAAGAATATCCCAGAGATAATTAAGTACCCTTATTGAGATATGCTACACAGATTTAAGAATGCAGCGCAAATGACCCAAGGTCGAGCGAAGAAGGTCGGACTACCATACAAATTTAGTGGGTTTAGAAGGAGTCGGAGGACACATATTTAGTGGTTGAAACTAGGTCTATTGCTTTTTGAGATAACATATATTTATAAAAGATTTCAGTCCAGGAATAGAAGGCATTGAGTACTACTGAAGATGAGTCAAATCTCGGAAAATGGTTGAAACCTAGGTTACTTACAACTGACAACTGTGTTCTTGATAAAGAATGTTATTCACCGTGAGTGGAGAAAGAGTCATATAGTTATTTTTAGATGCTCACAAAAGGCGATTGCGTAGTGAGATTGAGAACGTTCGGGATACAATATAGGGCCTCATTTATACAGAGGACAAGTATACCTATTGCCTGAACTTCGTTCGCATTTGATCCTTGGTATATTCAAGAAATATAATTATTTAAAACGAATATTAAATCTGATGTGAGAGGTAGCTAGAATTCTCGTAAGATGAGACTGAACCTCTCTCATCGTCGGAGACGAAGATGACACGATCTACAAAAGAAGGGAAGACTATAAAATCTTCCTTGAGGAACAGAGGACGTGATTACGGTTGATTGTATTGTGATAGAAAGACATGATAGTTTTTCTATTATAAATGTCTTTGAGTAGGCAAACGTTCCATATATTGATAAATTAATGATTTTATTTTTTCACCCACCCTAATATATATATATATATATATATATTTAATATATATATAATATATCATAATATATATATATATATATATATATATTATATATATATATATATATAATATATATATACATGATATATATTATATAGTATATATATATAAATATTAATATATATATATATATATTATATATATATAATATATATATATATATATATATATATATAATAATATATATATATATATAATAATATATATATATATATATCATATATATTACATATATATATATATATATTATAATAATATATTTATAATATATATATATATATATATTATTATATATAATATATATATATATAATATTATAAGTATATATTATATATATATATTATGTAAAATTAATATAAAATAAATTTTTCATAATAATTAGTGCTTACTTGTTTGTTTTAAAACTATGTTATCAATGAGTTATCAATTAAGAAGAACATTATTTTTCTCAAGATATTTCCTCTTTTGAGTTTATCACACCGCGCGTGAACACACACCACAACCACACTATATATATATATATATAATATATATATATTATATATATATATATAGTATATATAATTATATATAATATAATATATATATATATATATAAATACTGTATGTAATGTTAGTCCATAATAAGTGTACTGATGTATTAATTAATTATGTATTGAACGTTACCTGAAATCACAATTATCTCCTTCGAAAGTATGACCCTTGGGAGGCTACACAGCGTTACAACGGTTCTTCCACGCTTCATTGCAGTGCCGGAAAGTTCATTTTCTTGAAATGTGTTAGGCACGTGTTACAGTATTTTTTGTTTTCCATCGTCCTAAAATGATGACCCTTCAACTTCATTTTCAATTTAAGAGATAGAAATCGCACGGAGCTAGATCTGGGGTGTATGGAGGATGTGGAAGTACTTGAATGTTTTTCTTCGCCAGAAATCTGATATTGAAAGCGCAGTGTGAGATGGCGCGTTATCGCGGTGCAGCACCCAATCGTCTTCAATGTCTGTTCTGAGTCGCTGAACTCGTTTTCGAAGTCGTTCCAAAACATCTTTGTAAAAGACGTGATTTACTGTCTGTCCTGAAGGTACAAAAAATTCCTTGTGCACAATACCACGGCTGTCGAAAAAAATAATAATCAGTGTTTTCACCTTGGACTTGTTCATACGTGCTTTCTTCGGACAAGCATAATTTTTGTTTTGCCATTCCGCCCTTTGCGTTTGGTTTCAGATGCATACTCAAAAACCCTGATTCATCGGCCTGTTAAAAAACTTATCCAGAAAAATTGTGCTCCATTCGAGTCTTTGAAGTAATCTTGACAAATTTTTGACCCTGTTCGCTTTCTGCTTCACAGACTCTTTCGGCACTAGATTTGCACAAATTTTTCGCATGTGCAAATCGGTTCGTTAAAATTCTAGGAACTGCATTTTCTATCCAAACCAGTTTCTTCTGCAATCACTCTGACACTGAAACGCGGTTCTCTTCTCCATCACAGTGTCTAAACGAGACTCCACATTTCTTGTTTGTAGACGAGACTGTCCACAACAGGTCGTCTTCGATATTTCTCGGCCCTCTTGAAACTTTGTGATCACTTAAAAACCATAGTCCGATACAGTGGCATCCACTTAAAAACCATAGTTCTCGAAAGAGTGGCATCCCCATAAGCTTCGTTTAAAGAAGCAAATGTCTCATGCAGACAATGTTTACGTTTCACACAGAAATTTGATAGCGTACAGCTGTTCAATAATTACCTGCATCGCCAAAACATAGCGAGGTAAAAACACGCCCATATACAAAGATTGCTTAGTTGCAAAAACGTAACAGGTTAAGAACACACGTCCAACATTAAACAGACTTGTAGTGCAAGACTGACTTTATTAAACTGATGTAAAACTGGCTATGGATATTGTAAGCTAGGATAACTAGCTACCACTCGTTACGTCATGTAGAGCTACTTAATTACCAGTCGCCATGGGAATTATTCAGTAAAACTTACTTTTGTGACAGAGGAGGAGTATATATATAATATATATATTATATATTATATAGCCGGAAATCACTTCGACATCATAGCAGGGATAATTCACTTTCCTCGTAGTTGGTTTATTGTGATAGTTAGATAACAATACAAAGGATGATTTTCATTAAACAATGGATAAGTAATGGATGGGCATATATCAACGTTAGCACTATTATGAATTACACAGACTAACTAATAAGATAATGCACTAATTCCCTATCCTAAATAGACCTGCCGGCCTTTGGTTAAATCTAACAATAGGTGTTAGACATCCTCACGGTATTGAGTTTCACTACTCAACTCTCGGGCATGAGTCGTGCGTCCCTTCAGGACCCAAGCACCAATCATAACCCTTGTCTGTTTGGCACTCTTTTCCTCCGCGAAGGAAAAGAGGCGCCAACACTTGACTTTCAAATAATGTACATTGTGTAAGTATGAAGTAGACCACCATTTATGCAAAGTGATATGCAGGAGGTTTGCAATAGCCTCTTACAGAGATGCATACACTCTAAGACACTGCATGCTATTGTCTTACAAAGATTCCCTACCGTAATTTCACCCTAGACTGGTGGCCCTCGAGTGCAACAAAGGATCTCTGCCTCGGAGAACAGGGGTGAGGCCCCTGTTTTCGATTTCACAGAGATACTTTCTTACCCTCTTTTGATTGAATACAGGAAATATAAAGTTGAGGAAAGTGGAAGAACAGGTGAAATGCTACTTGTGGAAGGTGAAAGAACTTACAATATGAATATTTAATACCATTTATAAACACTATTGTTCTCGTATTAATTACCATAGCAACGTCTTAGACTCTTATTTTCCTCAAGAGCTATTTTACCTCGGTTCCTCATTTCTTTTCTCTACTTCTGTTATTCCGCGTTTTTCTTGCGTTCTGGTGGGTCAGGAACGAGATTATAGAAAATTTTGACATTTCTTAAATTTTCCACTACCACCTTATCTCCTTTCACAATATGAGCGTTATTATTAGTGATCTTCACGACTCTATAAGGTCCGTGGAATCTGGGCGAGAGTTTCCCTCGGTTGTATTGTTGACTTTTCACCAGCAAATATTGAGCATCTTTTAAATTACGAGGGACGAACACATTTCTGTTCCTTAAGTTAGTTCTTTGGGAGAGTGGTTTTGCTATGAGTCCTGCCAGTTTTTCAATATAATTATCATAGGTTTTTGGTCCGTCTGGGAGAGAAGGGTCTATCAAGCCGTCAGGAATGTTTATATCTTGCCCGAACATCAATTTGCTGGGGCAGATGCCGGATTCTGAGATAGGAGCGAGCCGAAGTGCGAATAAAACGAAGGGTAATACGTCTAACCACCCTTGACTCTCCATGCCTGGCTCAGCTAGCATGGTTCTTAAACTGGTTAGAATCATCTTATGAGTTACTTCCTTGGAGTTTGAGAATGGAGCGTAGCTCGCGGTAGTTATATGTGTTATTCCTAGCAGTTTACAGACACTTTCAAATAAATGTGATGTAAAATTTCCACCTTTATCTGTGATCAGATGGCTGGGAACTCCACACATCGGAATTAGCTGATTTATTAATGTTTTAACGATGGTTTCTTTGGTGATATCCTTGAGGGGAAAGGCCCACACATAATGGGAGTACCTATCAATGAGGGTTAATAAATACTTGTATCCTCTACACACTGGTAATTTCAATATGTCACAGTTTAAATCTTGAAATTTGTAGGTAACTTCTTTATATTTTCCGTATATAGGGTTTATGCTCCGTCCGGTCTTCCCGATTTGACATTGTGGACAGCTTCTTACACGAACTCAGTTTTCATCGCGGTAAGACAGCGCGATATCCCGAGGTGTCCTTGAAAGTGAGTCATTCGTATAATATCGTCTATATGTTGTTCAGGGAGAATGACTCTGGCATAATTCAATGAGGTATCGAGAGACTTTCATTCTTCTTGAACCAAAAGGGTTGTTTCTTTATGATTAATGAACTTTTCTCTTTATTTTTAAGTAATGAATTAATGTATTCGTCTTCTAACTGGTCTTTACTAATTGCAGCGTAGTCAACTTCTTTTCTGAAGCGTTTTATTAAGTCAATATGAGCTTCATTACATCGCTGAATTAAATTTATTCGTGTATTTTCAGTAAGTATATCATTTATTTCATCTAACTTTTTAGTTGGCGATTTTTCATTCATTTTCAGTAATTCTTTTTCTTCCATTTCTATTCTTTCTTTCATTCTCAACCCTTTGGGTTTTAAAGTCCCTTTTTTCTCATGGGAACTATTTAAGGAATTTCTTTTGTTTACAATCTGAGTATTTAAAAGGTCTACCTTTTTACCCTTCATTGGACTGCTAACCGCAGCACGAGTGTGGTTTTGTTTTATTACCCTCTGATAACGAGCTTTGAGTTTTGGAGAAAGTTCTTCATATTTGTAGGTGGTTGTAAAATTTGAACACGACTCCACGTGGACTGTGGGAACTTCGCTCTGATTGGCTAATGTGCTGAAATGAGGACCAATCACATTCGTATGTGAAGAGGAGATTTTTGATATTTCTGCTGCTTCAGTAGTCTCATTTTCTTTGTTATTTGGATCATCATTGTTTATATCATTTATTAATAAATATTCTTCTAAGGGATTTTTCTTTTTTGTTATCAATTTGAAAGAAACTTTGTAACTAGTTAATAAATTTAGACTTCTGATTTCACGAATATTGAAGTTTTTATCATCATTTGCTCTTTTATATTTGTTGATGAGTTCACGGCAGTTGGTTTCTATATCAATATTTTTATTTGTGAGGAGATAGCCGTACTTCTTGAAGACTTTTGTTAAGCAGACTAACAGGCGATTTGATTCATCATAATTTCCTCGGTAGGCATACATAGAACTATAAAAGAATCTGAAGAGGTGGTCTGTGCCAGTAGCGGATAAAATAACAGCAGCTGCAGATACATTTGTGGTATGTATGATAATTTTGTAATTAGAAGAGGTACCGGGATAAGTGAGTACAGAAGCATTTTCAACAGCATTTTTAATATTTTTGAAAGCTTTATCTGCAGTTGAATTCCAGCAGACGCGGCGGTTTGAGTAAGGTTTTCCTTTTAAAAATAGATTTAGGGGCGCAGTTATTTCAGAAAATAACGGAACGCTGCTGCGGTAGAAGCTCACTCGTCCGAGGAAAGATCTTAGTTCTTTGATGGTTCGGGGCTTTGGGGTGTTTAAAATATCCCCAATTTTATCATGATTAGGTCTGATGCCGCTTTCATTTACAGTATAACCCAAATAGTTAATCTCGCTCTGGGCTACTTGGCATTTTGCGGGATTTAAACTTATGTGCAGATAACTTAACCTCTTCAACACCTTCTCCAGGAGGATTTTGTGCTCTTCTTCGGTCTTAGTGTGAATCAAAACGTCATCCATATAGGCCTGAGTATTCGGTAGGCCTTGCAGGACTGTATCAATGTAAGATTGAAAGATAAAGGGAGATGATACATAACCCATGGGAAGGTTCCGGTAGGTAAAGGATCCTATGTTGGAAGTAATGGTAAAGTACTTTTGTGAGTCTGGGGCTAATGGCACTGAGTAAAAGGCCTGCGTCACGTCAAGTTTCGTGAACAGACGACTCCCCTGCAGGTTTGATATTGCATCTTGCAGGTGCGGAAGTCCATAGACTCCTACCTCAGCTCTTTTGTTCAATTCTCGGAAATCGGAGATTATTCTGACTCGATTTTCGCTTTTCTGAAGGACACTCATGGGGAAAGACCAGGGAGAATGGCTGCGGCGGAGGACTCCTGTAGCTACGAGGTTGTCCAGTTCTGCTTTTGTTTGAGCATAAAGTTTGTGCGGGACCCTCCTTGGCTTAAGGGAGACGGGCGGTCCTTTTATATCTATTTTATAAGGAAAATTGTTGGCTAGTTCTATTAATACTCTCTCTGGAATATAGGCGGCTTCTGCGTCCGTAGTTATTTGACCGTCCTCAGCTATTGATGCTGTGCTCATTCTCTTATTTTTATTTTTATACTTTTCAAAAATTTCGTTCCACCTTTTTTCTTGTTTCAATTTGATGTGGTGGTTTTCGGGGAGATAAGGGTTTACAAATACCTCAGAATATTTCGATAATAACTCATTAAAATTTAAAGAACTAGAAGGCACATGCACAGGAGGAGGAGAGAGAGAGAGATTTGAAGAAGAAGAAATAGGAACATCATTAATATTAAAATTCACATTTCTACTCAATTTTATGGTATTATTTGTAATTTGATCTAATAATAAATCTTCTTTAAAATTAATGCCCATCTCAAAATTTTTTAAAAAGTCTAATCCTAAAATATTGGTGCTTACATTAGCGATATAAAAAGTAACCATATATTTACGCCCCAATCCCAGATCGACTTCAATATCTTTAATACCATAGATTGCAATTTTTGTATTGTTAGCAGCCAGCATATACCCTACCGGCGCTTTTTGATGGTCATTAGCAGCGCATGATAAGAGGCTGAAGACAGATCCGCAATCTACCAAATAATCGATCTTATTTAATGTGTCATAGACTATATACAAGGTCAAATTATCAATCTTGCAAACCCCTTTTGTCTTCCTCAACAGCGGCTGTAACTATCTTACTGCTTAAGCAGCGCTCGTCATCAGCACTTAAATCAGTTGGGTTTGACCGGATATTTGCTACATTGCTTCCATCTTCCCTTGTATTATCTATAACACCCCCCCCCCATTTAATAAATTTGAGTTAAAAAGGACGTATCCCACATGCAAGGGACTTACAGCAGTAATAAAAAGGTTATTTTGTACATTACCAACATTGCTTGAGACATTTGTTTCGAGACCTGTGTTGAGGTCAGTATTATTTGATATAATATCATTATTTGTTGATATATTTTTGTTTTGTGGACTACTACTACTCTTCATATTTAAATTTTTAGAGTTCATTAAACTAGAAGGATCATGCATTCCTTGTACATTTGTGTGAATTGAATAGGGTTCATTGATAAAGTTTTTATTTGTTTGTTCAGCTTTTTCATTTTTATTGTTATTTTTAATGGAATTTATATTTTCCGTTTGGATAGTGCTGGTAGTTGTATCTACATTTTGATCAATTTCTGGATCAATATTGTTCATATTGTTTTTAATAATAATTTTATTTTCATTGTCATTATTATTATTATTATTATTATTATTATTATTATTATTATTATTATTATTATTATTATTATTATTATTATTATTATTATTATTATTATTATTATTATTATTATTAGTAGTAGTGGTAGTAGTAGTAGTAGTAGTAGTAGTATTTTTATCACTATCATTTTTAAGGTTAATAGAGTTATCATGATTGATATAATTTTTATTTATTTCTTCAGCACTTTTATTTAGTAAGTTTATTTCATTAATCACTGCACTGTTTGTAATAGGGTCACTTATCACTTGAATGGTATTGTTAAATCTCACTTTCCTATTGTGAGTATGATTTTCACGGCTGCTATTAGATGGTAATGGTCGCAGCCTTGTTAGCAGTTTTCCGACGATGATGGGACATTTTTCTGGTTATTACCATATATTAATGGATACATAGGACATTCAGGGCTTTCACATTTGAAGGCTTTGAAGAGATAGCGACCATGATAGAAGCATAATTGATTGACCGCGTTATTAAAGGCTTTACTGTACCCATTTGTATCTGTTTCTGAATAACGCGACCTACTTTTATCGCGTGTCCGGTTTCCTCTCTCAGCTGTGTCTGCTTGGCTTTTAACGAACAGCTGAAAGGAGTGAGCGAGCTCGTTCACTGTTTTGGTGAGCTCAGCCAGCTGGTGGGCAACTTGACCTTCACCGCGGTTCTCAGTTTCATGTTTGCGCTCTGTGTTGCGCGCGCTGGGAAGAGGGTAGGCGGAGTCTGTTCTGTTACGTACAGAATTCACAGAGCCCCAAGTCTGTTCTTCGTTTGGTTGATGATAATTTCTTCCTTTTCGAACAAAATTCTTATATAGATCGTCCGAAACTTTGACCATCCTGACAAGGTCATTTTCTTCCGCTAATGAATAGACTGACATCTGAATATTTTGAGGCATCTGCTCTAAAAAGAGGTCTATCGCAAATTTGGGGTTGTGTTCTACCAACACATCGAAGCTTTTGTTCCCCAATACTCCTTTGACACGATGGAGATATTCACTAGGCAATTCGTCGGGTCTCATGCCTTGCTTAAATACATCGCGGATCCTGTTCCTTAAGGCGGGGAGGTAAACTTCTTCGATGTTTTGTAATAGCAGACGATAAGCGTTATTTTGAAGAGGAAAAGTGATCTTGGAGACCAAATTTGTGGGCAAGATTGGAGCCAACAAACGAACACGTTCGTGGGTATCTTCTATGTGATTTAATTTAAAGATCGCTGTGGTCGCACTTAACCAATTTATAACATCGTAGGGGTCAAAGGTTGGTAATTGACTTGATGTTAATTGACTGTATGTTCTTATCGGTGAGTCGGCATCATGACGCCGCGTCCTTTCCTTTTGGCGCGAAGATGGTGGCGTCGCTTCCATCTCAGTTTCTGAGCGAGAACCAGATGGCGTTCCCTCATTATGAGAGGGGGAAAGGCGTTGGGGAGAGGGAGTTTGGTCCTTCCCTCTTTTTGTGGACTTCTTTGTTTGAGTCCTAAGAGTCAGCTCCTTCGTCGATACCATTTTCTATGGTCTTGTTGTTACCGACTGAGTTTTGAGTCACTTAACTAGGCGTTGATTTTAGGCCTAAATTGAGAGCTTTTGAATTTTCGCTTTCGAAGTAATAACGACTTTATTCTCTTATTTTAATGATGTTAATAAGAAACTTATTCTTCACGTTATTAATTTTGACTCAAATAATTTATTTACTTTATCTAACTATCAATATTTTAAGCACAAAACTGACGAGAAAGTACCGGTTTTTTTTTTTTTTTTTTTTTTTTTTTTTCAATTATTAATGTATCTGACTCCAATTAGGGGGCTCCCTGTCGCTCCTGGGGTTACCAAAATGACGTCTAGGCCGAAATCACTTCGACAGTCATAGAAAGGGGGGTTAATTAGAGCACTTTCCTCGTAGTTGGTTTATTTGTGATAGTTAGATAAACAATACAAAGATGATTTTCATTAAACAATGGATAAGTAATGGATGGGCATATATCAACGTTAGCACTATTATGAATTACACAGACTAACTAATAAGATAATGCACTAATTCCCTATCCTAAATAGACCTGCCGGCCTTTGGTAAAATCTAACAATTTCTGTAGGGCATCCTCACGCTATGAGGTTCTCTACGATACTCCCGAGGGTGATTTGATGGCGTCCTATCTGGACCCACCAATCATAACCCTTGTCTGTTTGGCACTCTTTTCCTCCGCGAAGGAAAAGAGGCGCCAAACACTTGACTTTCAAATAATGTACAGAGTGTAAGTATGAAGTAGGCCACCATTAATGCAAAGTGATATGCAGGAGGTTTGCAATAGCCTCTTACAGAGATGCATACACTCTAAGACACTGCATGCTATTGTCTTACAAGGATTCCCTACCGTAATTTTCACCCTATATATATATATATATATATATATATATATATATATATATATATATATATATATATATATATATATATATATATATATATATATATATATAATAGAGGATGCTGTGTAGATGTTATTTTTTTCGTATGCGCGGATGCGGATGCTGATGCGGATGTTTGATTTTAACATCCGCGGATGCGGATGCGATGCGAATGTTTTATATATATATATATATATATATATATATATATATATATAAGTGGACAAATACTGAAGAGGTATATATATATATATATATATATATATATATATATATATATATATATATATATATATATATATATATATATATATATCGAGTTTTAGCCAATCTATTAATATAATTGCTACCAG
>JABUQX010037000.1:17500-20000 GCA_015478945.1 Trachelipus rathkii | reverse complement strand
TCCTTAGATCTTTTCTCCCTTTAAACTCATTTCTAACTCAATCACTATCTATCTTCATCGTGCTTACCAGATCTGCTCAACTTGGCATTATTTCCACCTTGAAATAGTCTACCTTAAATCCTTTTTTAGCTTTAACTATTTCCCTCAGTACCTTATTGATTCCTCTATACATAACTTTCTTTGGCATATCTTTAGACCTAAAACCCCCACCCCTACGGTTCCTAAATTACCAGTCTACCTCAACATCCCTTTTGTCGGTTCCTCTCACCCATCTTTAATCTTTGACCTTCATAAACTCCTCCTGAATTTCTTCCCCCAACTCCAACCTCATCTTGTTGCTATTAATCCCCTATCCATAGGTTCATTTTTTCGCCATAAAGATAAACTACCCACGTTAGTGAAATCTTCCGTTGTTTATAACTTTACATGTGCAGACTGCAAGGCCTGCTATGTTGGCCAAACAGGCCTTCAATTGCAACTTAGAATTCATAAACACCTGGGCACATCTTTCCGCACTAACCTCCCTTCCAGCTCCCCTGAACACTCCTCCATCAGATCCCACACCTCCAACTTAGGTCACCCTCTTCGTTTTTCTGATTTTACCATACTTAGTTCAGCATCCTCTGACATTGATCGCAAAATCCTTGAATCCCTCTACATCAAACAGTTAAAACCCTCACTAAATTCCTCCCATTCTTCCACTCCTTTATTAATTGCTTAATTCCTCCCCCCCTCCGGTATAACTATGTTCCAATTTTTAACTTGCTAACCAACCAAATTCTATCGATCTCTCACCTCTTAATTAACATAAATTTTCCCTTAGTCTATAACTTTGCTACTATTATACTAGGTGTGTTTGTTATGTGATTTTGCTTTTTAACCATAATTCTGTTATTATTATTATTATTATTATCTTATTATTATTATTATTATTATTATTATTATTATTATTATTATTATTATTATTATTATTATTATTATTATTATTATTATTATTATTATTATTATTATTATTATTATTATTATTATTATTATTTTTGATTTATTCTGTTTATTTTTATCAGCATTGTCATTATTGTTTTCTATTATTGAGTTGCCCCCAACCCCCCAATCCCATTATTACTACTGTTTTAACTAAATTTAAATTTCCAACCTTAACTTTAACCGTTTTCAAGTTGTCAATATTTTTACTTACTGTTTGTTACATTGCTAGTCACTTATTACCTTATTTTTATTTTTATTTCGCATTTTCATTGTTATTTATTTTTATTTTTATTTTTATTTTTATTTTTAAATTTCTATTCAATATTATTATATATGCCCTTTCAGTATCCTGATGATGAACCATGGTATGGTTCGAAACGTCGAATTAATAAACCAAGGAATTTTTATCCTGCTTTATCATCTCTTTGGTGATGGATGAGATATATATATATATGAGAGAGAGAGAGAGATATGATATGTATATATACATATATATATACATATATAGCAGAGTTATATATATATATATATGTATGTATGTATGTATGTATGTATATGTATGTATGTATGTATGTATGTATGTATGTATGTATGTATGTATGTGTTTGTTTAATGTGTGTGCTTATATTGTGTGTATGGATGTGTTTTAACTTTGCATTACGCAGCACTTAAAAATTTTTATTAATTGTTCTTTTATATCGCAGAATTTTAATTAACAACCCCTCTCTATGCAAGGTCGGTGTTCGATTTAATTTAATTTAATTTTTAGTAGTTCCTCATTTTGATTAGTTAAATTTAAAAAAAAAATTGTATATATACGCCAAGGGTTTATAACCTATTATAATATTTGCTACCAGTAAGTAGTAATTAATTAATATATATATATATATATATAATATATATATATATATATATATATATATATATATATATATATATATATATATATATATATATATATATATATATATATAATATATATATATATATATATATATATATATATATATATATATATATATATATATATATAAACGAGTTTTAAAATTTTTAAATTATTTATTAGCTGACTTGGTTCGGGTAAGAATGCTTCTTCCCATTTCAAGGGTTACAATATTATGATAAAATTTTAAACAAAAATAGGTTCATGTCAATAAATCCTTACGTTTTTCTCTGAATCATAAAATTTTAGGTGTAATTTTTATATTTTAGTTTAAATTTTTAAAATCTATGATAAAATAAATTTCATTTATTTTAAGAAAGGTGAAGCATTATATTTTTAAAATAACATTCCTTTTTTTAAGTAAAATATATTTATATATATATATATATATATATATATATATATATATATATATATATATATATATATATATATATATATATATATATATATATATATATATATATATATATATATATATATATGGTACGGGGTGGAATCCAAACTCACCCGCGATGCTGCAAGTCGTATGTCAGTACAGTCATATATTTTTAAATACTCATCTACGTTCAT
>JABUQX010037000.1:10000-12500 GCA_015478945.1 Trachelipus rathkii | reverse complement strand
TTTAAAAAAGTTGACCTAAGTAAAGTTAGAGAAAGAGATAGTCGATATTTTGTATTTAATCATGGCGTATGCTATGTATTTTTTAATTATTGAAACACTGTAAGATGTATAGTTAGCGGACTAAAGGGGAATGATTTATTAATCTAACGATTAATCGATACTTTATTATGAAAAATGATATGAAAAATTATACCTTGTTATACAATGAACTTAAAAATACTAATTAATAATAATAATATACAATAATAATAATA
Source organism: Trachelipus rathkii (assembly GCA_015478945.1). Lineage (NCBI taxonomy): Eukaryota > Metazoa > Arthropoda > Malacostraca > Isopoda > Trachelipodidae > Trachelipus > Trachelipus rathkii. The sequence goes on along the minus strand of JABUQX010037000.1, from coordinate 12,246 downwards.
ATAATAATAATAATAATAATAATAATAATAATAATAATAATAATAATAATAATAATAATAATAATAATAATAATAATAATAATAATAATAATAATAATAGTAATAATGATAATAAATCAATTCTGCATATAAAAAAACAAACTTAAAGACGTAAAGACGTAAAGCAGTAAAGCAGTAAAGCAGTAAAGCAGTAAAGCAGTAAAGCAGTAAAGCAGTAAAGCAGTAAAGCATATTATTCACACTGTTGCTAGGCATTTGCGCTATTGTTTTACTGTTTTAAGGTATGTAAAGTATATGTTTTAAATAAAATTTTATTAATAAAATACATTAAAAATGATGTAAAGCAGTAAAGTAAAAGATGTTTTACATACTCTAAGTACGCTAGGTCAAAGAAGTATGATTTTCCGACTCTGCGTGTGGTTCTTTGCGATTCAGTTTTGCGTGGATCAACCTTCAAACGCTTTGCGAGGTGTTCGGATTTGCGGGAAAAAAACGGACAATGGACGCGACGGCGACAACAACCACGACGACGATTGCCAACGATTGCGGAATTTGCTGAAAACGATTAACGCGACTCCACCCCGACGATGGCGACGATGACTGATTTGTCATTCAAAAGAATGACGATGAAAATAAATTATGACGATGATTAACAAGACGCAAAGCAATATAAACAAGATGGCGAAAAGTAACTCTAATTAAATATATATGTAACGAAAAAGCGACAAGGTTGTTACAATTAAAAAAAAAAGGCTCAGGAAAGAACATGAAGTCATAACTGAATAGAACTAAAGGGTGGTGACATACACATACACAGGCTTAAAATAACTAACGAACGTATGTGAAAAAAAGAGGGGGTCCCAAACCCTATAGGGGTGAACCCTTCATTAAAAACACCATACATAAAAATCACCCCAGGGAGATACGTGAGTTATTAACTGGGATGACAAAGTGACAACCTCCATCCTAAAAAACATCCATGAACGTGGATGAGTATTTAAAAATATATGACTGCATTCAGCGAATGTGCTCATTGCTGGTCAGGTGGATTCCACCCCCCCAATTTACCACATATACTACTAACGACTTTACATATAACAAGCTTTATACGCTGATTCCAAATATGTAATTTGTTTTTCTGTAAGTTCCGTACTTTTCGATTTATTTTTTCTTTTGTTTTTTTTACATTCCGGTAATTCTAATATATGTAGTGGGCTTTCCAACGAAATCCTCCTTTATTTATATTTCTACTGATCACGTTCTGTAATTATGCCATATTATATATATATATATATATATATATATATATATATATATATATATATATATATATACTATATATATATATATATATATATATATGCTGCTCTTTATATATATATATTTATACATATATATATTTCTACTCTTATATATATATATATATAACATATATATATATATATATATATATGTATATATATGTATATAATATATATATATATACTATATATATACTTTATATATAATATATTATATATATATTAACTTAATAATAATATATATATATATATATATGATTGTATATATATATATATGTATCATATATATATATAATAATATGTAATAATAATATATATATATATGTATGTATATAGCATAACTATGCTGTATATATATATGTATAATAATAATAACATATATATATATGCTAATCTTAATATATAATGTATAATATATAATGTATATATCAACAACAATAATAATAATAATAATATGTATATATATATAATAACCAATAATATGTAATATATATCTTATAACAACATATGTAATATCTGTTTATCGCCCAATAATAATATATATATAAATATTTTATATATATATATAACTATGTATATATATAATAATATATATAATATATATATATATATATATATATATATATATATATATATATATATATATATCAGTGAAGCTCATTTTTCAGAAATATTAATTCTTCTTTTTTTCTATATATATATATATATATATATAACATATATACATATATATATATATATATATATATATATATATAATATATATATATATATATATATATATACTAATATTAATAATAATAATAATAATAATAATAACTAATAATATATATATATATATATATATAATATAATATATATATATGTATATATATATATATATATCTTAATATATGTAATGTATATATATATATATATGTGTAATATATATATATATATATATAT
>JABUQX010037000.1:0-5000 GCA_015478945.1 Trachelipus rathkii | reverse complement strand
ATTTCGTCCTCTTATGTTAATTTTACAAAAAAAAACTTGATTTTCTGAAAACATTATTTCTGAAGAATGGGTTCCCAGAATTTATTATTGACTCAACTTTTCGAAAGAAACTACTTTCAGCAAAATTTCAAAGACAAATCTCAAGCTAAATTAACAGCTCCCAAGGATATTTTGTATATGAGGGTTCCCTTTTCTGGGAGAATGATATACGAAATTCTTCGTAAAATTGACGTAGTTTTAAAAACTCAAACTTTACAGTTTAAATTTAGATTTAGAGTGTTTGAGTGAAAACAAAGAATTATATATATATATATATATATATATATATATATATATATATATATATATATATATATATATATTTTTATTTACATAATTATATTTTTCTATATTATATATTATAATATATATATATATATATATATATATATATATATATATATATATATATATAATATATTTAAACTAAATAACAAATATGTCTATATATATATATATATATATGCAGAATGCCAAAGAATTATTTTGTTTTTTTACAGGGGATATAAAATTTCGTCATCTTATGTTAATTTTACAAAAGAACTTGATTTTCTGAAAACATTATTTCTGAAGAATGGGTTCCCAGAATTTATTATTGACTCAACTTTTCGAAAACTACTTTCAGCAAAATTTAAAGACAAATCTCAAGCTAAATTAACAGCTCCCAAGGATATTTTGTATATGAGGTTGCATGATATACGAAATTCTTCGTAAAATTGACGTAGTTTTAAAAACAAACTTTTCACAGTTTAAATTTAGATTTAGATTTTTGAGTGAAAACAAAATTGGGAAATATTTTAAATCAAAGATAAACTCCCATTACCTTTATGCTCATCAGTAATATATCATTACAAATGCGGTGACTGCGATGCCACCTACATAGGAAAGACAATACGAAGCCTTTCCACGCGTATTGCTGAGCATAAAGGTATTTCATTTAGAACTCTAGACCATTTACATCATCCTCCCTATTCAGCTCTAAATGCTCATTCTCTTCAGGAAGGCCACCATATACAAAATACCAATTTTGGAATATTGTCCCAAACTGAGGAACCCGATCTTCAGTTGTTAGAATCCTTGTATATTTGGCATCTCAAACAGACCTTAAATGAAAATCTAAATTTTAACAGCCTTTTAATATTGAAGTGAAATTTTGTTTAAATCAAGAACTCTTTACTACATAATATTGAAATCATTAACTTATCTATATGATTTATCTATTTTAACTTTATATTATTTTAATTATTATTAATTTTATATAATATTTTTGTTTAAAAATTTATCATTATATTGTAAGCCTTGAAAATGGGAAGAAGTATTCTTACCCGAAACTAGTCGGCTAATAAATTATCTAAAATGTTCAAATTCGTTTTGGTAATACTCGCTATATATATATATATATATATATATATATATATATATATATATATATATATATATATATATATATATATATATATATATATATATATATATATTATATATACTATTGTGCAATATATATATATATATTTATATATATATATATATATATATATATATATATAATATATATATATATATATATATATATATATATATATATATATATATATATATATGGGCGTAGGCAGGATTTCATTTCAAGGTTGTGATATATATATATATATATATATATATATATATATATATATATATATATATATATATATATATATATATAACTATATATGCTAACTTTATATATAACAACAACAATAACCCTTGTATATAACATGCCATATGGTCAACCTCCCAGAAACCGTGCATATAACAAAAACTATAACAGCTACAAGGAGAGAATAAATGAAATTTACAGTGATAGGGAGACATTTTATCCGTGATTGGAAATAACCTTTTAGAAGAATTAAAATTGTTCAGAAATGTTGGAAAATCTGTATGAATGATCATTTTTTGAGAAGAACGAAGGAGCTCTAGCGCTTCGAGGGAAAGTCAAAGTTGCCAAAAGTCGATTTTTTTAACTAAAAATATCCAGGGTAAACCACAAAGGTAGGACGGGAGTCGGGGTTTCTTGGCCTACCGGGGCTGCGACGTGGGGGACAGCATTACCCTCTATCCTTCGTCGGCTCTCGAACCCATAAAAAGGAAAAACAGGAAAATTAACACATTTTCTCTGAAGCTTAACATCAAAAAAACAATATCTGGTAACTTTTGCTCTCACTTGTTTATGCAGAAATGGAAGGGTTATTGAGGGCGTGCGCTGCCGAACCTAAGGTCCTCACCTAATGTTTGGGTGTTACATTAGCAATGTTGAAGGTAAGTATTAGTTTCATCGATGAAATTGCTTACTGAAATCAAAAAATGTTATTTATTTTTCTGTAGCTGTTATAGTTTGGATTACGTTAATGAACATCCTTTCGTCCTTACGTCAGCAAGTATCATAAAGTCTGTGTTTGCACCCCTAGGACAGGGCATTCCTGAATGTGACACACCCAATAACATATTTTACTGCTGAACTTATGCCCGGGACATCGTGCTTAGAATTTATGTAAACTATGTTTACGCGCCCTAAGGACGAAAGGATGTAGCGAAGACAAGGGTGTGAAACCGCAAACCTGAAAACCACAAAACCGCAAAGCCCACAAATATAAAGTCTTCAGATGTCCAGTGACGCCAAAGCAGAACTAAAACGTGAGCGAGCGAGGAAGAAAGCAGAGAAAGGGGGGGAGTGGGAAAAAACCCTTCCTGGTCATTGGCGAGTCGAGGCTGACCTTAGACAAGCCGAGCAAGCGACTCCGGAGGCGGTGGGAGGCAGAGGTCTGCCGACGGCGGCAGCGCTGCGGAGCAAACGACAAGGCCCAACCAACGATGGACGTGGTGCGGATGGTGCGGAGCGACCGAAAGGGGGTGAGGGGCAAGCGAAAGGGGGTGAGGGGTAAAAGAAGCAACCATGGCAACAATGACTGACAGCTCAGGGGTGATGGTGAAGCCAGCCAGACAGACACCTACGTAAGCACAGGTGTGTGTGTGTGCTCGCGTGTGTGTATGTATGTATCTATACAGCGCTGTATATGTAGAAATGTATAATAACATATAGCATACCTTGTTGCATATGTAAAAATGAAAGCTCAATGTGTGCGCGACATCGTCATGTGTGTATTCATCTGCGTACATCTTTCTCTATCTACGTACTCCTCACTATTGACGGCACTAGTCAACTCATTCTAATCAGTTCCTTACAAAAGTTGTTAAATTTTCTAACAAGTTCCATCAGAACATTTTCTAATACTTAAGTTTCTTAGAGTTTGGAATACAAATGGTTTATTTTTAATATTTGTGAATGAGAAAGTAAATACGAATATATAAAAAATAGAATATATAAAATATATATATATATATATATATATATATATATATATATATATATATATAACTATAACTATATATATATATATCACTTATACTGTATATATATATATATATATATATATATCCTCTTTGCATATGCTCTGCTGCATATATACATAGCAACCTGCCATATATATATATATAATAACATACTTTATATATGTAATATATGTATATATATATATATATATATATAATAATATATATATATATATATATATGCCCTGCTTTGCTGCTCTATATATACTTATATGCTCATATATATGCGGAATAGATAGATAGATAGTAGATAGATAGATGAATAGATCGGTAGATGAATGAATATATCAAGATGGGTGAATGGAATGGATTTGAATGTAATTAGATAGATATTAGGATAGATAGATAGATGAATGTAGATGAATGCTAGATCCAGATAGATAGTGGAATGAATAGATGAGATGAATAGATGAATAGATGAATAGATGAATAAGACTAGATGAATGAATAGATAGATAGATAGATCAGATGAAGATGGATAAGATAGATCTAAACAAGTAATAGCTAAGGTTTTGTGAATGAAATACTTGAGGCGCAAAGGAATAAAGGTCTAATACTTTAAATTTTATCATTTGTGGTCATCAAAGAATTTCCTAAAAACGTAAACAAAATCAAGTGCTGATCATCTTTCGGTGTGATCATTATCAAGAAGACTTGAAGATAAAATTCTAAAAATATAGGGTAAAATGTAATAAAAGACTAAAAGTGTACAAGCAAAAGAATGTAATTTTTAGTTTTGAAAAGAGGTGTGGAGGGTTAATAATTTGTTAAGCAGTAATGATTCTATTGGTGTCACCTTGTGTTGGTGGAAAGGTTTTAACTTTTGCGAGATTCAAATTAATATGACCCCGTGAAAGCAAATTGGTAGCCTCCACCACACAAAACTCCAAAAGCTGCAATTCTCCCAATTTCTAATACTCAATTTTTTTCAATTTGACCCATATTTACTACCATGTGCCACAAGAAGGACTATACCACACTTTTGGAGACCACTGTTTCTATATTCAAAAAAACAAAAATTACTAATTAATTCATATTAATACAATGAAATTAGCTTATATTGATTCAAGTTCCGTGTAGTCGCCAAACAAAAGCGAGAAAAAGATTTAAGGAAATAGGTCAGTCATGAATTTGGTATGTGAATATACTGAGAGAAGACGAACTTGTTTTTTGAAAAGTACATAAGGTAAAATCTCTCAGAAACACGATGGGTTTGGTAAGGGTGCGTATGAAAGAAACTAGCAAAAAAAAAAAAAAAAAAAAAAAAAATAAAACAAAAGAAAGAAAGAAAGAGTGGTAGAGAACTCCCCCAATGTTGGCATCATAATGTTAACGTTAACGTTATCGTACAATGTCAGCCTTTTCATTAATGTTATGTTTTTTTTTTAATAAGTAACTTTTTCATTTTTTAAAAATATATTCTTCTCTGAATACTCTATCTTTTTGTGATATGAAATTTATTCACCGCAAGGTCATTTTTGTGTTTTTGGGAGTCCCTATCGAGCACTTTCACACACACATACACACACACACCT
>JABUQX010036999.1:27500-31816 GCA_015478945.1 Trachelipus rathkii | reverse complement strand
TTTACTGGTCTGTTGAAGTGTGGTCCTTTTGTAATGTTAAACCATTGTATTCGTTAAGATGGTCTTAAGTTTCTCGGTTGGTGGGTTAATCATTCATAGTTCAGATGAGCTACAGTAAGCTTTTAGTTTATTGTGAAAAACTTGTTACGTCAGCATATATTGGTTGATGTTTGTATAAAGAACTTGATTTTATTGTTGTTTATGAAAATGTACTCGAAATGTACCTTAATCAAATAGATCAATAATCAACGATGTCAGGAGGGTGGCAGAGGGCTGGATGGTGTTTGATTTACTTATATTACTTGCTGTAGGGTATGTAAAAACGTAAATTGTAAGTTATAACATTAAAAGAAAAGAAATTTTTATTTATTATTATTTATTTATTGTATTTTGTATTACTTGATGGTTTCTGAAACCATTATTTTCGAAATCAACAGTTGAATAAACATTATATAAAACACAAATAATTGCATCATTACACAAATATTTAATAACTCGCCACCGCACCGGAGCCAACCGGTGCATCTGTCACCTTCTACTCATCTGAGTCAGACTCCTTCTTCCTTTCTTTCCCTCCTTATTCATCTTTCATCCTTCTTCATTTCCTCCTTTGTTTTTTGCACTCTTTGCCTTTTTTCAGTCGGACCCCCCTAATGGGGCCTAGACACCCTATACGGTCTTATAACCCTAATATTCGAACTCTACGACGATAAAACACATATAAAGGACACCAACATTGTTGTTATGCGACTGTTATTAACTCGGCACGCACCGGCTCCAGTCACCGTTGACCACTACATGATTCTGAATCCTTCTCAGCTTCATCCTCCTCCTTCTTCCTTTCTTCTCCTCCTTTCCCCTCCTCTTCCTTTTCTTCTTCTTTTCCTCTGTTTTGCATTCCATGCATTTCTTCTTCTTTTCAGGAGGGGACCCCCTCCGGGGGGTCCATGGGACTCCGAAAACCAACCCCAACTCCGACTCCGTCTCCGACTCCGACTCCTTCAACCCTTTCTCTGAGTTTCAATCTTCTACGATTATTTTTAATTTTTGGGGGCAGCGCTCCACCCTACGGGGGGACGCAGAGTGACGTAATCTCGTCTCCGAACGAGATTACGTCATCATATAACTCACATCCAAATTTCACTCCGATTTCGTTTAACCTAACATGTTTTCAGACGGAATTTGGACCTTGGCCACTAAGGGCGCAACCCCTTAGGATGACTATGTCACCAAAACTCGGTGTGGGACTCACCTGCTCATTGGAAATCGTAAGCCTAATCTTGCTCACCCGACACACACACACAAGGGCGTACGTTATATTTCACCTTCGCTCTCGGGGCACACCCCCTCTATATACTTCCTACAGACTTGAAATTTAGCACGGATTCGTCCTTAATCCCATATATAGATTATTATCCAAGTTTGAAAAAGCCAAATATCTTTCTTATACTTTTTGAGGAAAAGCTGTGGTCGGTCCGGATGCTCTGTCACTACAGCGATTAATCGATGATATTAATGTAAGTTATTTCTATTCGATAATTTCAGTGCTAAATGACAACCAGAGCACGTTAGAACGACGATTTAAAAGATCGATTTGGGGAACATCCACGATAAATCGATGAACCATCAAAAATGATCTATCGATCATTTAAAACCTTCTAGGAACCAAAAAGCCCCTTTTGAGGGGCTCCACCCCCCTTTTGGGGCTTAAAATCCTTGAGTTCAGGCTCAAAACCTCGGAAGTCGGTCTTCCAGACCTTAAATTCGGTCTCACCGACCTTAAAAACCCTAGGTTTAACAGTAACAAACTCTATCAGAGTGAAGGAAATTCCAAGTCAGCTGCCGACATGACGGAATTTCAAAAACCTTCCAAGTGGTTTTCAAGTCTTTGCCTTCACCGTGCAGGGCTGCCAATGGGCAAAATCCCCAAAATCCTCCGGAGTTGGGGATCTTGACCTGAATTATGGACAAAACGTTAAAAAAGTAGCTAAAAAAGTAGCTAAAAATGCTAAAAAGTGTCAAATTTAGCGGATTAGGTTACCCTTTTAGGAACAAAAAGCCCCCTCTGGGGGCTCTGCCCTATTTTGGGAGGCTAAACCTCCGGCCAAAGGAATACCATAGGGTTAAACCACAAAGATGGTAGGAGTACGGGGTCTCTCGGCAGTTTTGCGGTCAGTTGTGCACTGTATTACTCTATTATATATATATATATATTTATTATTATATATAATATATATATATAATATATATATATATATTATATATATATATATATATATATATATATATATATATTATATATATTAATATATATTATATACTAAATATATTAATATATAAATAAATATATTTATATAATATATAATATATACTAATATATATATATATATATATATTATATAATATATATTACCATATAATATAATTATATATATATATATATATGTATAAATAATATATATATATATATAATATATATATATAATATATATATATATATATATATATATATATTAATATATATATATATATATATATATAATATATATATATATAATAATATATATATATATATATATATATATATATATATATATGAATATATATGGACAAAGATTTGTATAAATTTAAGATTAGAGTATTTTACTGTATATCGATAATTTATAATCGATAAATATTATAAAACAATTTTATTTAATATTCTATGAAGAAGTTAAATTTTAAAAGAAAATAAAAAAACACCAAAAATGAGCGAAAAGTAGCACTTGTTTTACAAAAAAAATTAAACTATAAATTATATTTTTACTGCGTAAATTATTGTATTTTAGCGATATTACATACTGTATACAAATTTGTTTTTCAAGTCAGTCTGTCACTTTTAAGTTTTTGCAATATTTCCATTAATTGTTGACGAATCAGAAATGTAACGCACTCAATACTTGAAGTAAACATTAATTAGAAAAAGGCGAAAAAGTTCTTTTCGGTTGTCAAACATGTACACGTTAATTGGACCTTTCTCTAACGAAACCAACAAAACCTAACCTAACCTAACCTAAAACCTAACGCTAACCTAACTTAACCTAACCTGCCTAACCATAACTAACCTAACTACCTAAGCCTAACCTAACCTAACCTAACCTAACTTAACCTAACTAACCTAACCTAACTAAACATACCTAACCTAAACCTAACCTAACCTAACCAAACCAAACAAAACCTCACCCTTACCGTAAACCTAAGTAAATTTAAGAAAATAGCTATGTAAGCTAACTAAGCATTACCAAAAAAAAGGCCAATGAACACTTTAATTTTAAATAATATTTTCTCTAATTATATTATAAAGCGACATTTGGCATCTTTGACGGACGTAATACAAAAAAAGCATTACTGGGATATTATGGCTTTTTTTTTTTTTTTTTAACATTATATGGAAAAGAGTTACGAAAGATTTATAAAATTTCTGGAATGTATTCCTAAGTATTTCCCGTGATGATAATATATATATATATTATTTATATATATAATATATATATATAGAATATATATATAATATATTATATATATTATATGTAATAATATATAATATATATACTTATATTATATTATAAACTAATATAAGTATATATATCTTAATGTAGAGAGGCAATAAAATAATATATATTATATATATAAATTATATATTTAATTATATATTATAATATATATATATTTATATATATAATTATATGAAATTTTTAAATGTTAAATACAACTATATATATATAATTATTATATAGTAATATATTTATAATTATATAAGATATATATATATATATATTATTAAATATAATAGATATATATTTATATTATAAGTGCCTTCTTCAATTTGCTAGATTTCCATATGATTACAATCATTTAATCTGTTCTTAGAATTCCCAAAGCAAGTAATCGATATTTCAAATATTGCCATGCACTTTCAAATGTACTCGATTCGGGTAAGGAAAGTTATTACTTTTCTATATTATATATATATATATATATACATATATATATAATAATTAATATATATATACTATATTATATAAATATATATATATATATATATATATATATATATATATATATATAGTATATAATATATATGATTTAATATAGGAACTCCCTTTAAAGGTAGTTAAACCGACTATATCATTTATCGAACGAAAACCAAACCAATGTTAATCGATTTTTTTTCGATTGTTTCAAGGCAATAAATGCGAAAAGGTTGCCAATAACAGCTTTTCTTTTTTTTAACTAAAGGAACATACCCAAGATTAAATAGCAAGATAGAAAGAGTC
>JABUQX010036999.1:0-25000 GCA_015478945.1 Trachelipus rathkii | reverse complement strand
TATAATATATTTATATATATATATACTAACTAATATATATATATATATATATTATACTATATATAATATATATATATATATATATATATAAAATAGTTATGGGATAACGGCGTCGTCTGCCGTTTCATTACGATATCTAAAACCGTCTTCGAGAAATCGGCAGGCGACGCGTATATCCCATAACTATTTTATATATAATAAATATATATCAATATCTATATATAATATATATATATATAAATTATATATATATATTAATTAATATATATATATATATATATATAATAATATATATTATATATATATATATAAGTTTTACACTGGTTTTTTAAAATGATATAAGTTTTGCCAAGCCTTCTAAGTTTCTAACTTTTAGGTGGATAAAAAAAAAGATGCTTGTTCTGTTCATGGGCGCTATAGGCCACAAACATTTGTTTTTAACCCTTAAGAAGTTAGAAACTTAAGAAGCTGGCAAACTGATATCATTTTTAAAAAACCAGTGTAAAACTTTATATTAATATATATATATATATATATAATTATATATATATTATATATATATATATATATATAAATATACTTATATATATTATATATATATATATATATATATATATATAAATATATAAATAGTTATGGGATAACGGCGTCGCCTGCCGATTTCTCGAAGACGGTTGAGATACGTAATGAAACTTGTATATGTTCTATTGTATGTTAAACTGATTACCGGTGAGTTTCAAGTCGGCTAGGTTTTGATTCTAGGGGGTATTCTCCCCCGAGAGAGCAAGGGTGAAAATTAAGCGGTACGCCGTTTTTGCGGCTTCCAATTCCGAGCGAAAGATTAGGCTAAACGCGGATTGGCCATCGAACAGCGTGTTTTGATTGACCGAACTAACTAACGCTTTATTATTATGTGATTAGTAATATTATTATTATTATTATATTATTATTTTATTTTATTATTATTATATATTATTATTATTTTATTTTTATTTATTTTCATTTTAGTTTATTTCTTTATTTTTTTATTATTCTTCGTTAGGCGTTAGCCCTCCACCTCTCAGCCCAGCGTGCACCGCACAACCCCTGCCCCACCACAGCACCCGATCCCCTATAATATAATATATATATAAATATATATATATAATACTATATAATTAATATATATATATACTATATATAATATTATAATATCATATATAGATATATATTTAATATATATATTATATAGATATATAATATATATATATTAAGATAATATATATATTATATATATAATAATATATATATAAATATATATATATATATAATATATATATATAAATATATTTTAATATATTATTATATTACTATATATAGTATATATACAAATATATATATATATATATATATATATATATATAAATAATATTAATAATATATCATAATATATAGATATATATATATATTTACATATATAATATATATATAAATATATATATAATATATATATTAAAATATATATATATATATATATATATTTATATAATATTTTATTTAATTTATATATATATATAATAATTTATAATTATATATATAATTATATTATATATATATATATAAATTAATATTATATATATATATATATATATATAATATATATTATATATATATTATATATAATATAATTATAATTATATATTATATATATGTATTATTCTTTACATATTATATATATAAGTAAGTTTTCAGTAGTTTCTTAACACAAATAAATTGGCAAATAATGGCTCTGAAAATTTTTCCAACTCTCAGCGCGTGAACCTCCTGGGGGAAAACATGAACCACAAAGACATGGAGGTGGAAGAGACGGTAAGATATTAGTTACCGTGTTTTTAATTAATTACAAAATTAATAAATGTGTTTTTTTTTCCTTATAAAAGCATGCTTTTGATTATCGCACTAAAGTTTACTTTGCAAATAAATTTAGCGAAAAGTCGCACTAAGCGGCGAAAATTCGTAGGCGCAAAGCGCATAGGCATAGGCGCTCAGCGCCTTGATGTGACCAAAAAAATATAGGCGCATAAGGCTTAAGCGCACTAGGCTCCGCGGCATAGGCGCATAGGCGCAGGCGCACTCCAAAAAATTATACTGCCCAGCTCTGATATATATAATATATATATATATATATATTATATATATTATATATATCTATATATATAATATATATATATATATATATATATATTATATATATATATTATTATATATATTATATATATATATATAGTATATAATAGAGAGAGAGAGAGAGAGAGAAGAGAGAGGAGAGAGAGAGATGAGAGAGAGAGAGAGAGCTTTCATTATGGAGTTTTCATCGAAAAAATTGCTCATTCCTCTTGCCCGCCGTGCGCCCTCTCGGCTCCTGCGCGCCCCCGCACCGCGGGGCTTGCGGGGGCGTTATTTACGCCACTGGATAAGCTATGTATAGAGTGAGGTTTTTCTGTAGAAAAAGAACATACTTGTAAAACAATTTTGCTTCCCTATATTATTAATTTCGTGCAAAATCAACCACGACGACTTACGAGGTTTACTCAAAATTATGGGTAAACTTTGCCTGAACTAACATTTTTATGACCCTGTACTAAGCCTTACACTAAGCATTTTTATTGCCCAGTAATAAGCATTTTTAACTGCCCTGCAATAAGCATTTTTAACTGCCCTGCAATAAGCATTTTAAACTGCCCTGCACCAAGCATTTTAACTGCCCTGCACCAAGTATTTTTAACTGCCCTGTATTAAGCATTATTAACGGCCCTGCACTAAGCATTTTTTACTGTCCTGTAATAAGCATTTTATATATAAATATTTTTACGACTGCACTAGGTATATTTATTGCCATGTACCAGGCATTTTTAAGGCTTTGTACTAAAAATTTTTACGTCTATTGATTCCTAAGAAATTTCGTAGGAAAGTGGAAACAAGTAACAAAAACTATTGCCTAATATATAATATATATATTATATATATATGATTATATATATATTATAATATATAATTAATATATATAGATAATATATATATATATATATAATATATAATATATAATATATATATATATAATATATATATAATATATATATATAGGAAACTTATTTCCTTTAAAAGGAAGTAAACCGATATATATCAAAACGAACGGTTGCTGTATCGTAATCGATTTTTTTTCGATTATTTCAAACCAATAGAGCGTGCAAGAGTTGCCAAATAGTTTTTTTTTTTTTTTTTTTTTTTTTACTAAGGAATACCCAAGATTAAATCGCAAAGATGGAAAGAGTCAGGGTCTCTCGGCGAGCCCCTTTAAAAAAAATTAAAAAAATTAACAAAAAATTAACATGATAAAAAAAAAGCAACTTTGGTAAACTCTCGCGCCCTTCTATGGAGGTTTTGTACCTAAACGTCGTGGACACTGCAGGGCTGCACAAGTAGCTTTCTGCGATTTTCGATATCATGACTTTTATGAACTTCCTTTTAAAGGCAATTGCATATATAATATAATATAAATTATAATATTATATATATATATATAATATATATAATATATTATAATATATATAATATATATAATATATTATTTTATGAACTTGGCCTTTTAAAAGGAAGTTACCCGATATATATCGAACGAACGAGTGGTAATCGATTTTTGCGATTATTTTCAAGGCAAGTAGAGCTCAGAGTTACCAAAAAAACTTTTTTTTTTTTTTAAATAAAGAATACTCAAAGATTAACATCGCAAAGATGGAAAGAGTCAGGTCTCTCGGCCTCAGCGCGGGGACGAACTGGGGGACTTCGTCCCTACCCTCTGTCCCACCGTAGGTCGAGCCCCTTAAAAAAAATAAATAAATTTAAAATTATAAAATTAAAAATATAAAATGCAGCTTTGGCAACTCTTGCGCTCTTTCTTTTGGAGTTTTAGCTAACGACGTGACACTCTGGGTTTCACGCGTAGCGTTCCGGCGATTTTCGATATCATGTCTTTTTATGTTAACTTCCTTTTATTTAAAGGAGTTAGTGCCTATGGAACTTGTCCTTTAAAAGGAAGTAACCGTATATATCGAACGAACGATTGTAATCGATTTTTTCCAATTATTCAAGGCAATAGAGCTTCAGAGCTGCCAAAAACACATTTATTTATTTTTTTTAACTAAAGGAATACCCAAGATTAAATCGCAAAGATGGAAAGAGTCAGGGTCTCTCAGCCTCAGCGGGGGACGACGGGAGGACTTCGTCCCCCCTCTGTCTCACCATCGGCTCGAGCCCCTTAAAAAAATAGAAAAAAATTAAACATATTTTCTGGGCAAAAAAAAGCAACTTTTGGCAACTCTTGCGCTCCTTCTATAGGATGTTAAGATGTTTCTTCATTGAACCATTCTTTCTGGATTTTTTTTTTATCTCTTCTCTTCCATAGATGCAGAATAAATGTTATTATAAATAAAATCCTTATGTCTTTCCTTTTTAATTTTATTTTGCTTTCCAGGATTATATATATAATATATATATATATATATTATATATTATATATATAAAGATATATTATTATAATATATATATAATATATTATAATATATAATTATATATATATATATTATATATATTATTTAATATTATATATAATATATATTATAGCCTAGAGGCGCTATCCTTTCAAAGGATGTTACATAAAAAGACATGATATCTAAAAAATCGCCGAACACTACTGCGGGTACCCTTGCCAAGTGTCCACGTGTTAGAGCTAAAATCCTATAGAAGGAGACGAAGAGTTGCCAAAAAGCTGCTTTATTTATGCTCCAGAAAAATATTTTTAATTTTTTTCTATTTTTTTTAAGGGCTCGAGCCGATGGGTGAGACAGAGGGGGGGACGAACCCCCCAGTCGTCCCCCGCGAGGCCGAGAGACCCTGACTCTTTTCCATCTTTGCGATTTTAATCTTGGTATTCCTTTAGTTAAAAAAAAATAAATAAATAAATTGCTTTGGCAACTCTGAAGCTCTATTGCCTTGAAATAATGTGAAAAAAAAAAATCGATACATCGTTCGTATCGATATATATCTTTAACATCCTTTTTTTTAAACTACAAAGTTAATATATATATATAATATATATATATATTATTATATATATAATATATATATATATATATAATTATATAAATATTATATATATACTAATAATATAAAATATATATATATATATATAATATATATATTATATATAATATATATAATATATATATATATATATATATGATATATTATTAGTGATGGGACGATTATGAAATTTGTTGCCGATGACGATGACACGATGACTATTAAAAGCAATTTTGCCCGATGACGATGACGGATGACGATTGACGGATGACGTGACGATTAATTGAAAAAAAATATTTTAAAATTTATTTCTCTCTCTCTCTCTCTTCGTCTCTCTCTTCTCTCTCTCTTCTCTATATAATAATTATATATATATTATATATATAATATATATAATATATATATAATATAATAATAAAAATATATAATATATTATATATTAATATTATAATATAATAATATATATTTATATATATAATATATATATATAATACAGCTATATATATATAAATTAATATATATAATATATATATATAATATATATATATATAATATATATATATATAATATATATATATATATAATATATATATATATATATATATATATATATATTTAATATATATATATATATATATATATATATATAATCAGTAGGAGGGCCTTATTGAAAAGATTAGAAGGAATCAGTTAAGAAAAAATTTTACATTTAACGTTAAATAAATATATTCTTGAGCCTTTCGTTCCTAAGCATGGAACCTCCTTCAGAAGAGTATATTATAAAATGATTAATACAGTTTATAATATTACTTCTTCGAAGGAGGTTCCAGCTTAGGAACGAAAACTCAAGAATATATTTATTTTAACTCGTTAAATGTAATTTTTCTTAACTGATTCCTTCTAATCTTTTCAATAAGGCCCTCCTACTGATAAATATTTATCTACGTGATCACTATGTTTAACTACAAATAATAATATATATATATATATATATAATATAAATTATATATTATATATATATACTATATATATATATATATTATATATAATAATATATATATATATATACTATTAATATATATAAGGCTGCAGACAGGGGGTCAAGGGATTCAACCTCCCGAAATTATTTTAGCTCATCAGAAATTAATTAATCAATAATAATAATAATAATAATAATAAAATAATAATAATAATAATAATAATAATAATAATAATAATCTAAATAATAATAACACTAATAATAAACTAAAATAATAAAAATACATAATTAAGTCAATAATTAAATATAATAATAATAATAATAATAATAATAATTATAAATAATTAATAATAATAAATAATAAAATAATAATAATAAAATATAATAACTAAAAATATTAATAATAATAATAATAATAATAATAATAATTAATAATAATAAATAATAATAATAATAGTTTAATCAATAACAATGAAAAGTATTTATTAATTGAAATGAGAGACACTATTCTGAGCTGGAGGTCCGTAACATGTCTTAAGGGTCAAGTGGCTGTATCTCAAGGACCATACCTGTATAAAAATATTTAGAACAGAGGACTGTAAACGTAAGGTTCTCCAAGTTCTGCAGCATAGATAGCAAGTGGGCGATACCCTCAGTTAAGAATGAATGATGGATGTATAAAGAATTAAAGATATGGAAGGAGCTGATAATTCCCGGGATGGGCACATGAAACATGTTCAAGTCCTTACTTCAGCTAAATTTCTTCTTATCGTCATGCATTCATTCTAAAAACTAAATCTTTCTTTCCTCAATAATTCCATAGACGTCGCGATCTGCTGTTCGTCTGGCCATTCAGGACTAGAGACAAGTACCTATCGGTTGGAAACAATTCTCGTTCTCCTTATCACACTCGATATTTCATTCACTTAAACGTATGTAGGGATTACTCTTCGACGAGCAAAGCGGGCTTTCATTCAAATTAAAGTGCCGCAACCTCCTTGCTCCTTACTGACAAATCTTCATCTCTAGCAACTCTGAATCTGCCTTTCCTCCTCTTTATTCGATCTGATGATCTGTAGCTAACTCTTCTATTGAAAAGGCTAATCTCTTCGGCCCTCGCTCAACTATATTGTCTATGTCTCAATACTAGCACTTTCCCTCAGTGTTGGAAGCTCTCACATGTCCAACCTATCCGAAAAAAAGGAAAGCCGCTCTGATCCTTTCTAAACTTATCGCCCTGTAGCTCTCACTTGGATTCTATCTACGATCTTTGAAACCCTTCTCAACTCACTCCTTAGATTATCTGGAAACTCATTTCCGATCGCCAGTACGGCTCTCGTGCACGGAGTCGTCTATTGGCCGATATACATTCCTTTCAAACCGATTTATGGTTTTTTTCGCTCATTAGGAACTACGGAGGGAATTTGGGTGATGGCGCTGAAAATTCCAAAGCATTTGACGATGGTATGCGCATGCCTTTCACTGCTCATCCAAGCTCCCTTTCCTTGGTTTCTCCTTCTTCTTGTTACTTAATAGTCTAGGCATTCACAAAATCGACTCAAATATCAGCTGTTTTTGATGGGCGACTTCTTCTTTTTTTTCTGTCAATAATGGTCTTCCTTCAGTTCTGTCTTATCTCCTACTTTATTGCTACTTTTCATTAATGATCTACTCACCTGCACCTCTAACTCTGATTCCACTTCGATGATGTCTTGATGGACTCGACCCTTCATCTTAACCATATCAATTCTTACCTCCCTCTTTTACTTTAGAATTGCCTCTCGTTTTAATCTTTCCGATTTTATCTCGCTGATGATAGAAATAACTTTGTGAAATCAATTCTTTTTAAAAACCAAACTTCTGACCAAATTCGCTTCCCAAAATACCTTCGTAAACTTTCCTATCTTCTTTCGACACGGTTCTTTCGTCTCTCCTGTTGACAATATAAACATCCTTCGCCATAACATGGAACAAAAAAAATATTTGGAAACCTTACATCACAACGTTTGCTAGGGCGGCCTCAAAGAACTGGGAGTTCTGTTTAGACCGTGAGACTTTCCTCCTTTTCTCAGTTTGTCCGCTATACAAGGGTCTCATCCGCCCATGTATGTAGTACTGCTCTCATATCTGGGTGGGGTGCTCTGATTTCACCCTGCTTTTGGACAGGGTCGAGTCAAAAGCCAAAAAAGGCTTATAAACTGTTCTGTACTTTTCCAGTTCACTTGACCCTCTATCATTGAGGCGCGATGTTGGTGGCTTTATCCTAATTCCTATAGGTACCCGCAGCGGAAAGTAGCTCGAGGGACTTACACCGCGTAACCAAACACCTTTACGACCTCCTTCGTAGCACAAGAGTGCTGGATCTGCGCACGAGATTGTGTTGACATTTGGTAACTCCAGGATAGTTTGCTGTGGTGTTGATTCCTTCTTTCCCACCACCTCATGTTCTTGCTAGGATTTCTCTTCATCTTTCTAGTATTTCCTACGTGATTAATTTCCTCACTTAAAACCTGCGGTCGTGCTTCATATGCTAATTAATTTGCGCTGGAGTGAACTTTTGAGAGTACTAACCCCCTTGAATAGCGGCTCTGCCCGGTGAAGTGTGTTGACAAGTGACAAACTGACAACTGTTAAAAAAAATCCTGAATGGCAATATGTGGGGCAAATGAACTGAATTTCCTATTCCTCCCATCCAAAACATCATTCAGATTATCCCAGAAAAACGTACTCGCTTCAACATTACCCTCAGATGATCATATTGTCGCAACCACACAAATTTTGACCTTTCAAACTTAAATGTAACTTTAGACTTCTCGATAGTACTCACACACACAAATCTACCATAGCTCTCTAACCAAAATTCACTCATCAGAATTGCAATCCTTCTATCCCCTCTCATTCCTTCACAGCAACACAAACACATTTCACACCACACCATCATTTTCACCGTTTCCTTTCATCTTTCTTTCAGTCTTCAGTCAAATCAAATTTGCCCTTTCAAATACATCCATCAACCTCTCTCCTCATTCTTTCTCAAACATTTATTCCTCTGACATTTCATTATACAGATGCGATTCATACATTTTAGGATATTAATGGGCGCTTACTGCGACCACGACCTTCTCCGAGGCATGCACAGTAGCATTCCTAGCAAAGATAAGTGTTAGTAGCAGCCAACCTTAACTGCCACCGTCCTTTAGTCGCTTTCTAATGCACGCAAGACATACGATTGTGGCAATTTGTCTCCTTACAGTATTGAATATAAGGGATAGGATGTGCTGTAGATGTTGTCAGAAAGGGGTGTGATATAAGATATTGTTATATGAATGCTGTCTGAGATGAGTTTGGATATGAACAACATTAAACAGAAAGGAGAACCATTAGGCACTGAATGTCATTACATACTTGTATATAAATAGTATATATATAATATATATATAAATAAAAATATACATAATTATCTATAAAATATAATATAAAAATAAATTTAAAAAATAATTTATTAAAAAAAAATTTAATTTTAATTTGATATTAGTTTTATTATTATTTTTATATTTTATTATTTTTATTATTTATGTATTATTATTATTATTATTATTATTATTATATTATTTTTTCTATTATTCAGTTTGATATTGTCAAAAGATACTCAACAATCGTTCAATTAATCGGCAAAATAATCGGCAAAAATTGCCGATGACGATGACGATGACGATGACGATGACGATCTGAAAAAAAAAATATGCCGATTTTTGACCGATGACCGATTGACCGATGACGATTTTAATCGTCCCATCTCACTAATATATAGTATATATAGTAAATAAATTACATATACAAATTTGTGTTGTTCTAAATATAAATAGTATGGAAAATTTATAATATGTCCTTATATATATATATATATATATACGGTAAATAGTATATATATATATATATATTATAAATATATAGATATATATATATATATATATATACTATATATATATATATATATATATATATATATATATATATATATAGTAATATATATATACAATTTTTTTTTTTTTTTTTTTTTTTTTTTTTTTTTTTTTTTTTTTTTATTTTTTTGGAAGTTTGAAATATTGCAAACGTAAAATAAAAAATAGCGCAACCTTTCTTTATTTTGTACTGTCTTCTCAAAACATGCGCGTGGACTTTTAGAACATTTTATTTTACTTATTCTGCTAAAACTATTTAAAATATATTTTTTTTTGTTTAAACATTTTTTGTTTTTGAATTTAATACTCCATACAATATATTTACATATTTTTTTAATATTTTTTAATTGTTACTTAACATATTTATACTGAGTTATTTGCTAATGAATTATTAATTGTTTATCGTGAAGAAAATTATTGGAACTTCATTTGTTGTCTACCATTTTGTGGGCCCTATGATAATTGACGTTTTTCCTGTTAATAAATGTGAATATTAACGTTAATAAGATGTCAATTAGATTTAAAAAGATATCAGACACATGAAGCCTAAACAGGAAGATCCAAAGGAAATGGTTGGAGGATGTTGTGTGTGCTCAGATGAAAATGGATGGGCAGAAAATCCTCTAGTCTATTGTGATGGGCAAGGCTGTAATGTTGCAGTCCATCAAGGTTGGTGTTATTTTAAATTCATAATTTTCCCTTATCTTATGAAAAAATAAGAAAGAAGGAATATTGCGGTACCTTTGTGTACTATATTATAATAAAAGTAAATAATTTGGGAAATCATATTAACTAAAATTGTTTCTTAAAAAAAAAAAAAGTGGCATAGTTTTTTTTTATTCCAAATTAGAAAAAAAAAAAAAAATCTTTGCCTAACTTATGTAGATGGTCTCCCAAGTTTCTCTTTCAACTACCATTAAAAAAAAAAGTAAACTGTTTTAGGCCTATATGTTAACTGGAAGCTTAACTTTAATTTTTTTTTTTTTTTTTAAATCATATTTTTGAAATTGGATAGTTCATAGTAGTTTTGTTAATTTCTCATGATAAATCTCATTAAGTCTATAAGCAGACGCTAAATTTTAATCTTTGTTTTTCAGCATGTTATGGAATAGTTACAGTACCGACTGGTGCCTGGTTTTGTCGAAAATGTGAATCTCAAGAAAGAATTGCACGAGTGGTAAGTTCAATAATTTTTTATTTGTTTTGATTTATAATAAATTTAAGTTTAAAATAAATAAAAAATTGTTACATTTAAAGATTTCCTTAATTTTAATATAATTGATTTAGAGTTTTATAGTTAAATGAGTTTCAAAAATTTATTGGCATTATTCCACACAATATATTGTTCATGTTAGGGTTCAATTTGGGTTTCTAATGATTTGCAGGAGGGTATCTTGCTGAACATTATTATTTTTTTTTTTGTTAACTGGTGGGAAAACATCAGAGGATTACATAAATCCACTGGGGTTTGAAAAAATATTTTCTAGATATAATTTGCAGGCTAACATATTCCCGATACATAGTGTTTGAAATTGTTCCAATGTTCCAAACTTTAGTCGTAGCATACATGAGAGAATGAGCATAGTGGTTAAGTTTGAGGTCAGAGATAGGATGAAACTGTGTCAGATGAGTCATCAGACATCCTCTTTAGTTCAGAAGTGGGTCATTATTATAGTAATAATTTTAAATGGGTGATGCAATGGTTTTATGCAAAAAAGAGATTGGAGAGAGTGGGGGTAGGGGTGAGACCCGGGGAGTTAAAAAGGAAAAAGGCCTAGACACCACTCTAACCTTTGAAAATTTTTATAAGGAACGTCACTAAAATTTAACATTTAGAAATGTCTGGAAATTTTTTTTAATTTGGGTATCATTACTGGTATACCATATGTAGGTGACGATTAATATCCTGTCCTTGGGTCTTGAATGTTATATTCTGTAGGCCCTATATCATGCACAGTAAAAATTTTGTTTATCTTTCAAATAGTGATACATCATATGAAAACAAAGCCTACTTCTCTCCATAGCATTTTTATTATTTGGCGTAAATAGTACCGTATGTAAATATAATATAAATTTTTAAAATATAATATGTTGTAATTTAATATATTATAAAAAATTTGCGTGGATTCAACTAAGGAAAATTATTAAATTGATGGAGTTAATTGCACTAACAAAACATTAAAGTTTATTAAGAACAGCTTAGAAATAGAAATAAAAATTTATATAGGTATGTAGAACCATGTAACCTTATCTATTTAATTTATTAAATTGAGCTGATGACAAAAAAAACTTAAAATTGTAAAACATAAATAAGTTACAGTATAGATTTAGTTAGATTATTCTCAATAAATTTGGGATGTGTAAAACAAATTTGTGAAGCCAGTAAATTGTTTGTTCGAATTCCTGCTCTGGCTTCAAATCTGGCCACCTTTATTTTCATTTACAAGTTAAAAATAAAACATTTTATGGTATTTTTTTTCTTCACTCCAATTCCATTCCAAATTTATTTTGACCCAGCTCAATCTCCAGTTTCACAGCCTTGGTTTAAAACCAGGGAATGACTCTGGAACTATAATTTACATCTATGCTCACATCTCTACATACTCATTTAAAAACTTTGGGCATTTTTCATGGATTGGGGATTCTTCAAGCAAATTGTTCGACCTTAAATCTGGCTCAAGCAATTTTTCCATTTGCTACAGTGAGATTTAAAGAAAAATTTCTATTTATGTAGCCAATTTTAGAATTTTCATTTGATGTAAAACATTGAGATGTTAGGTCGAGGCTTTCATTTAGAATAAATACTTTTGTAAACCTTCTTACTCGAATACATTTTATACAATTTTTTCTGGTATTTATTTTAGTATTTTCTGATTATTAATTTATAATAAATGAAGCAATTGATTATTTTCATTTATTCATATTTTAATTGATTCCAATGCTTTTAATCATGTTTACGACCAAAATCTTTTAAGAATCTTTGTTTGCCTCGTACATCATATCATTTTTCTACCTATGGCTTTTTTTGATTTTGATTAAATTGATTGATTGATTGATTGATTGATTGATTAAGTTAATTAGTTAATTGATTAATTAAATTTGATTTTAAATATATATTTGCATTTGTTTACTGCCAAACATTCCACAAATATCGAGAAATCTTAAAGATTTAGGATGCATTTTCTAAAAATCTCACTTAAGCAGGATTTAAATCCAGATTTTTAGTGGGATGCATCTTTTTATTATATCATAATAACTAATTTTAAGTTTTTATTTCTTCGTTGATGCTTCCCGCAGAAAAAAAAAAAGATATTTGAAATTCCTTAAAAAAAATTTTTTTTTTTTATTTTTTAATTTATTTTTGCATGCTATTTGTTTAAAAAAACAAAGTTAAAAAGATATGATTGGCCCATTTATTTGATTGTTTTACTATAGTTTTCTCTACATTACACTAAATTTCAGAATAATTTACAGAGGTGCGAACTTTGTCCCAGTAAAGATGGAGCTCTTAATACGCAACTGATTCAGGTGCTGGCTCATGTAGTTTGTGCCCTGTACATTCCTGAAGTTCGATTTGGAAATGTTACTACAATGGAGCCAATCATGCTTCAGCTTATTCCTCAGGAACGCTTCAACAAGGTACCATAATATTTTAATTTCTTATAATTTGGTTTCACATACACTTATAGCAATGGAAATTATTATTATTATTATTATTATTATTATTATTATTATTATTATATTATTATTGTTATTATTTTTATTATTATTATTATTACATGAAATATTTTTTTGTTCCGAAATATTTTTAGTTTTTTTTCCTGTGAAGTTTCCGAACTAAGAGGAGGATTGTTAATTTTAATCGTAATTTCTTTTATAAGAGCTATCTTAAAGTGGATTAGAAGTTAAAAAATTGATATTGATAAAATTTTTTTAAAAAATATCTTACTAAATTATATAACTTTACAAAGGTACAAAATTAAATTATAAGTAAAATGCTGAAAAAGAGCTAAATCAAAAATTAACATTAAAGGCACATCTTTTAGCCTAAATGCAGTAAAATAAATAATTATTTTTAACAAATTTAATGAAACTGGGGAAACAAGTACCTGATAGAGTCTTAAATTTAAAAATACATTTCAAATACATATTTCACTCACGACAGTTAGCCAAAGCAAGAGAAAGATTGCTATTAATGTTAATTTAAAAGTATTTAATTTCTGTTTTCAGTATATTACTAGTTAATTATGTATATTCATGATAAAGTTAATGTAAAATTAATGGTGTTCTAAGTTCAATTTATTTTATTATTATTTGTTTATTATTACTGTAGTCATGTTACCTTTGCGAAGAAGCTCAACGAGGTAGCAAAGCAACCATTGGGAGCTTGCATGCAGTGAACCGACCGGTTGCAAGAATCACTTTCATTAACCTGTGCTCAGCCATGGGACTACTTGCAAGAGGCTGGAAATTACCTCGATAATGTCAAGTACTGTGGTTATTGTCAGTACCATTACAACAAGTTGGTAAGAATAGTGGTGATGGGTATGATCTATTTTTTTATATGCAAAAAAAAAAAAAAGTTAAAAGATACAGTTCTCCCTATCTCTTCCTGCAAAAACCAAGAATAGTTTACGTTCTAACAAGCATGTATTCATGCTTATGTTTTTAGACATAAGACTGACTTATACCTTTCATACCCCCTCCATCCTATATATATACGTATAAATACTAATACAACTCAAACCTATAACTATACTAATAAAATAAACCTAATACATACATTATACTATATAATATATATAATATATATATAATAAAATATTATAATTATATAATATATATATCTATTTATTTGACCATCAAGTTTGAAACTTTGACTTATTCATCACCTTACCAAAAAAATTAAGAATACATAATAAATAAATAATATAAATAGAATAAATAAAATTAATCAAATTATGTTTCACAATATAATTTTTCTGTTAATTATTTGTTGGCTCATCCTTGTTAATTTTTTATTAAACTTGGTTTCATTTCGGATATTCTCTTATTTTTTTGCCTTAGCTTTCCGAAATATACTATTAAATGATATTAATACGTTGATTTCCTGTCGGTACCTTCTCTCCCTTACTAAAATTTTGTAGCTTTCACAAAACGGACTCAGATCTATGTATTTATACTCCGAAATCTGTAAACAAACCACCAGCTTTACTAACTTGAACAGGTTTTGCTATTATCTGTCAATCATGTAATATGTTCATGTATAATTTAATTTACCATTATTTTTCATTGCCTCTATATTTATTTTTATTCACCATCTAATAATACACATATCTTTTGATGTATCAATCATAGCATACCATACAAGTAAAAACGACACATAGACAATAACAATAATTTTTTATTCTTCACTAATTTTGTTTACTTGAGGCGAACACTCATCAACATGTACCATCTTTCCACAAACACTTCCAGATTATACACAAACCACCTTCGCGCAGTTCAAGATTCGCACTCCAACTTGTGATCACAGCATTCAATATACCAATTTGATATCCACAACATGGGTACATTGTTATTGAGAAAAAAAAGTTACAGGAAACAATTTTTAAAAACCATTTATGGTTATTTCTAGTATTTACAGGATGTTTTAAATATTAAAGATATATTTATTTGTTCTATTTTATTTTTACTTCAATAGCTTGGAAGAAGAGTTCAAAGTTTCAAAGCTCTTACAGGTCTTAATTTAATTTTAAGAGAAGCTACTATCGTGTTGTATTATATAATATATATATATATAATTATATATATACATTATAATATATATTATATTATATATTAATATATATATAATATACTATATATATATATATATAGTATATATAATAAAATATTATATATAATATATATATATATATATATATATATATATTATATATATATAATAATATATTATTATGGTATTGCGTTTGTTTCCATGCACAAAACCATTGGTCTATTTAATGAAGCTTGTATCCTTAAACAGCCTTGTCTTAACTGTTATCTTCCTCTCTTTACTGCTGTTTCTTCGTGTTTTTTAATTTGTCTTATTTTTTATGATATTCAATGGATCTCAATTTTTTTATTGATAATAATTAATTTTGATATAGTTGATTTTTATATTTATTAATTATTATTTAAGTTTGGTAGAACAATAATCAAACACTGAAACGGAAAAAAATGTAGTTAGAGTTGAAGATCTTTCGGTACTAATTCCATCTTCCTATATTTTAATTTTTGAGCTTATATGTCTTTAGTTTTTTCAGATTCTTTAATTATTGTAGTTATTTACAATGCTAATTCCTTTTTTTTCAAAATATTTTCTTAAACTATTTTCTTTTTTACCTCAGTAAAATATCATCTTGTTACTAGTTCTGTTTATTCTCCTTATTGGATTACGATACTATATTTCTCATGACAATGACTATAGGGAAATACATTTCCTTAGACAAAGTGTGTTTTATTAATTATTTTTCATTTTGAATGTTGGCAGTTTATAACATTATCATCAGGGGCTTAATTGGCTAGAATGGTCAGACTCTTTTTACACTGTAAATTGGTTTACACTACACTGGTTGCATTACTTTGTTTATTGTTCAAGCATGAATGTTTGTTTACATGCAGTTTCTGTTAGTTGTTTTTGTGTGGCATAGTTATCTAATAAAATCATATTCTGTAGCTTCCAAATTTCCAGCGTCGTGGAAGCCATGTGAAAACCATCCCTCCTTATCGTCCAGTCCCTCATGATACTGTTTCATCTGATGAGGATAAGGCCTCGGGGAGCAGTGCTTCAGAATCAAAGGACATGAAATTGAAAAAGCGTTCCTCTTCTAACAAGACATCACCGATACATGATGCAAGTAAACATATTACAAGAGAAGTGAAAGTTAATCTTGGAGGAGATTTATCGTTAGTTAGTTCAAAGCCGTCTTTAAGTATTGGGAGTGAAAGTACCTCAAAGCTTAGTGATTCAAGTGGTAATATGGATTTTTCTGTAAATGTCATGCAGAGTAGCACAGTAAATGTTAAAAATGAGTCTAAGTTTGGGAAAGAAAAGCTTCAGTTGTCAAACTCTTCTAGTGTGCCAAATGTTACAACTATTACAACGACAACCACTAGTGTGACAACTAGTAGCAAACACTCGACTAACTCAGTGGTTACTTCTTTATCAGATTCTAAACCTACTTCCTCAACATTCCCTTCTTCAAATTCTCTCTCTCATACATCAATTAGCGCTGGTACCAGCCTATCATTGACTTCTCCGTCATCAACCATATTGCCTACTACTACAGCTGAGGCTTCTACAACAATATCAGAGTCAGGGATAGGAGCAAGTTCTCTTTTATCTTTAACCCTTTCATCTAGTGCGGTTTCTAGCTCTATATCTGCTCCCACAAATAATAATTCGGCCATTGTTTCTACTAATGTAAATCTGTCTTCAAAATTAAAGATGACAAATACTTCTACCTCATCATCTGGTGGACATAGTTCTTTAACAACTTCTGGTCTTTCTCCAGTTCAACTCCATCTATTATCTGTGTCTGTTGCCGGTCTCCAGTACGGGCGATAAGAGAAACACAACAACATCAAAGAAAGGCTGCGTCGCAATGGAGTAGCTCACTCTCTTTCTCCTGCAACTGTTGGAACAAGTGAGGATGATTATGATGATATGAAAGAAGCGGTGCTTTATTATTGTGAAGAGAGAATCTGAGTGCTGAACCAGAGAGAAGCTCTCCTATGGAAACTACAGTATACAGTCCCCGCAACTGCAGAAGAAATCAAGTTACAAGCAAATATTCAGTAGGAAATGTTGGCTCCCAGTTTCTCTACTCATGCTCTGGCCATTCTCTGAAAAGTAGTCTCAACACCCACCAAGTACCAGATATGTCGATTAGAAACACTTATCAGGAAGATTAACAACTATTATTTAAATTAAGTATCAATTAACAATATTCTCTTTCTTGAAAAGCTAGATTATTATTTACTATTTAAGAAACTTAAACTGTAGCTTCTTCATTCAGACAGTCCTAAAGTTTTTCTTGAAAATTTTTAGACTGAAATCTGAATGATAGTCAGTTATATCTAAGTCAAAGTTTTGGTATACACTGTATGAGGTTGCCTGAATACCAGTTGTAATTTACTAAATACCTACACATGCTGAATGAAGCTGAACAAGAAAACCTTGTTTATTACGCCTTATGAACGTGTGTGAGTTGTATGATACCAGTAATATACCAACTACTCCCAACTCAACTTCTCAGTTAACAAGACTCTCTTACTATTTTTCTCAGTTTTTATATTTGATAGTTTGCTAACATTTTAAACCTAATACAAGAATGTTAAATAATGTACAGTATTCACGTGTCACATTTTTATATCAGTATACCACTTTCCTGTAAATTATGTGCAATAATATTCATTTCATAAGTTTTATAAAATAAAATAATGCATTAAAATAAATAATATTCGCTGTTAATAGTTAGTTACAACATTAATTTCAGAGTATATTGAATATTTGTTAAAATGAGCAAGTGCTTTTGGAGTTGTTAAAGAAATTCCTCTCATTGGGGGAGTTTTATTTCTTTAACGTACAAATATTATTTAAATAGAAAGAAAATCGCAAATAAACAGGTATTTTTTGAACAAAATAGTCCAATATATATATATATATATATATATATATATATATATATATATATATATATATATATATATATATATATATATATATATATATATATATATATATTTATATATATAATAATATATATATATATATATGCTATATATATATATATATATGCTATAATATATATGTATGTATGTAATATGTAATAATATAATAATATATAATAATATATATATATGCACGTATAATATATAATAATAATATATATAATATATAACAATATATAATATATATAATATATGCTTCTGAACATATATGCTATATATATATATAATATAGAAATCTAGCTTTTAGTGTAATATGTATATATAATAATAATAATAATAATAATAATAATAATAAATAATAATAATAATAATAATATATAATAATATAATAGTAATAATATAAAAGTAATAATATATATATGTAATAATATATAATATGTATATAATAACAGCAACAATAATAGCAATAATAATAGCTAATAGCAATAACAAATATCTTATATATGCTATGAAACGTGGTAATAAAAGGCACAGTACGACGCACATAATGTATATGATATATATATATATATATATATATATATATATATATATATATATATATATATATATATATATATATATATATATATATATATATATAATAGAATATATATATTAATATGTACTGTATGTATATATATATATATATTATTGCAATTCATTATGCAGAGTCACTTAAATGTCAACTATTTGCAAGCAGATATTTCAAAGATTCCGCCACAATTTCCTACAAGAGAGATGCTTGCCACTTTAACAAAGGGAGCGACTTTCCAT
Source organism: Trachelipus rathkii (assembly GCA_015478945.1). Taxonomy (NCBI): domain Eukaryota; kingdom Metazoa; phylum Arthropoda; class Malacostraca; order Isopoda; family Trachelipodidae; genus Trachelipus; species Trachelipus rathkii. The sequence goes on along the minus strand of JABUQX010036999.1, from coordinate 5,407 downwards.
CCTACAAATTAGAATTGTTGCAGGACGAAAAAAGAATGACCGATGGTTTCCCTGTTATACTTCCTTGCAGTCCTGGAGGTATAGTTATTAAAATAAAGCTGTTTTTCTCAAATGTTTTATGATTTAGGAGGTTTTGATTAGTTTTTTTTATTGTTACTATTAAAGATTCTAGTGTTATTTTATATATTTATTTCTATTTTTTATTAAATTTGATTTATTTTTAGGAATTTGGTTTTTTAAAAAAAAAACAAATTTTAAAATTTTATTTTTTTTTATATATATATATATATATATATATATATATATATATATATATATATATATATATATATATATATATATATATATATATATATATATTTATATGTGTACCCAAGGACCGGGCGATTTGTGGTTGGGCAGCCATGTTTGATCTCTTTTGATGGCCAAGAAGCTAACACAGGACTATTTTTTATTATTGACAATCTTTATGAACAAAATGAGAGTTTATTTTTCCCTTTCGCACAGTTTACATCATCGATGGACTTTAATCCAATTTACATCACAGAGGATAGAAAAGTTAATACGTTTATATCTTTACTTTAAGTATAGTTAGTATTCTCATTCTAGATAGTTATTTTGGAGAATACATTTTTGATTCAGAAGAAAAATGGAGCATGTGCGCTTGATTATATTTTTAGGAAATAAGGAAATTTTTGAGGAAATAAACACTCTTGTGAATAATAATTCACTTTAAAAGTAAAAAAGTGTTTAATCCTTTTGAACACTGACATATATGTTTTAAGATTATGTTTGCTGAAAATTTAAATAATATTTTAATTTGAGAATAAAATAATTAGCTTAAGAGATTCTTTCTTTGTAAATATAGTGAAGGTTTTCGCATGTTGATTTTTAAGAGTATCTGAAATTAAGTAATTAAATAAGATTCCGAAACTTCATATTGGTATAAAGAAAATTGTATATATATATATAAATATATATATATATATATATATATATATATATATATATATATATATATATATATATATATATATATATATATATATATATATATATATATATATATATATATTTTTATAAATATATATATATATATATATATATATATATATATATATATATATATATATATATATATATATATATATATATATATATATATATATATTAATAATTCCTGATTAATTAATACCTAGATAATTTTGTTCCTTCATCATCAATTAGTACTTTAACTGGCATGAAGACTTTGATTTTAACCCAGCTTAAAAATAAACTAATTGACTTTACCAAAGAAATATTGCATAAGCAAAACTTTTTTTTTTTTTTAAATATAAAAGTATCTCAGAGTAAAAAGATACTAATTTATTAAAAAGGTTCATAAATTTTAGCAACTAAATTTTAAGGTTATCATTAGATAGCTAAATAAGGCCAGCGTTCCGAATAGCTGATACCTGTATCTAAAAAAATTAGGATAGCTACCAAAAACCTGAATAAATTTTTGAATTCAGCTAACATTTTAATACCAGAAAAGGAAAAAAATATATTTTATTAATTATTAATATAATAATTAAAATTATTAATAAATTATTAAAAATAATACGGATGGAAAACATCTTACGCCTGGCATTTTGGGAGTTTTTCTGGTAGCGAGACTCTTCCTCCTCCTAGCAAAAATTAAAAAAAAAAAATTTTTTTTAAATAAATTATATAGGTTAGGTCAGGTCAGGTCAGGTCACCAAAAAAAATCATTTCGCCCGTAGAACATCTATTTAGCATAGAATTTTTGTGTGTGTTGGCATTAGCATTGAAAAGAGAATATTGGGAGACTTATTTCTGAGAAATTTGGGGGAACGCGAGAAATATCGTACACCAAAACCTATTTATTATTACTTTTTTATCGCACTTTATTTTTTTCTTCTTCATTTTCCTTCGTTGAAATGTTCGCTGATTTCAAATATGCATTCAGTTTTTATGTAGCTACCATAGATTTTTAGATACATTTGTCAGCTATTCGGGACCCTGACCCTAAATAAATTGCATAAAAGCTCATTGAAAATCAACTATGAGCAATTTAACGCATGAAATGTATAGTTTGGTTCCTTTATTTCACTTAATAATTTGATTCTGAATATCGCATCTCATTTTTAAGGTTTATAACACGACACAAATGAAACCCAAAAGAAGAAGAAACGAACTCTTGGGTAACATCACAATCCCTAAAATTCGTTCTGGATGCAGGTATTATCCGTTCAGGAAAGGTAAGTTTAGAATAAAGATTAAGAATTTCTCATAATTTATTCTTTAGGAAAATTATATAAATTTAATTGTAGTTTTCAAAACAATTTTTCAGTTAGTGCTGGTGAGATAGATTTTATTGGAGTTACTCCAGAATCTCAAGTAACAGTTCCAAGTAAAGATGGTAAGTCATATATATATATATATATATATATATATATATATATATATATATATATATATATATATATATATATATATATTATATATATATATATAATAATTTTATAATAATAATAATAATAATAATAATAATATATAATAATATATATATATATATATATAATAATAATATGTATAGTATATGTATATATATATATATATATAATAATAATAATATATATATATAATAATATATATATATATATAATATAACTATATAATATAATAATAATAATATATAATAATAATATATATATATATATATATATATATATAATAATAATAATATATATATATAATTGAGAAAGTATGTTTCAAATCTTTTCAGATTAGAGAAATATTTGGCAGATGCCAAAATTCCTATCAACCTAAATTTGACTGTATAGATCAAATTTATTTACAAAATTCACTAAATTTTTAATAGATATCGATGGAATCGCTTTAAAAATAATAGTAAGCATGAATCTATGCCTCAAGAGCTTTCTCTCTAACTGATTTGAAAATCGTCAAGAAACCGATTACAATTCCGTTAATTGACTTTAAAACACAAATTATGTTGCATTTCCAAATCGCTTGAAAAATTTTCGCCGATTTTGCTCAAACATCTTTTAAATCAAACGTTACATTTTCAATACGAGTAATCTCAACAGCAACGAATATACAACGCCACTGCATATTTTCGACAGCTTAAAAACACTTTTATCTAGAACCTTTTTAATTGCTGCTGCACCAACATGTTGTTGGCTAATCAGAACGTCGCTATTTATTTCAACTTTCGTAGTATTGCTATTTCTATATATTCCCTTTTATGGCGGGAGAGATTGACCTGCAAATTCAAAGCAAGGAACTAATTGAAATTCAATCAGGTAGAACAATAATTCTTGGGGTTGAGCAAGATGTAGTTCTCGGTGGATTTACTTTAAAGAAAACTTTTAGGGTTTCTTTGTTAACTATATTTTATCCGGAAATTTGTTTGATGAAGCTTTGGTTTAAACTTTTTTAGCTTGTGAAGCTTTAGAATTCAAGAATGATCATTTGCATTTGATAATGTATAGAGAATGAGCGATTCCACAAACTTCACAAACATTTTAAAAAGTTCTGTCTGCGTTGGTAACCTCCATGATTATGATGTTTTCCCGAAACAAAGAGATTTTAAGATCGCTTCTCACTCATGCTGGATTCTGAAAGATGAAATTACAGTTCCAATGGGAGAAGAAGAAAATCAAGCATTTGTATCATCCACTAGGACATTTTTAGAGATATGTTCCACTGATTACAGAATTTTTATGTGAGTTGGAATAAAAGCCGAAATTTTGAACGGATCACTACAACTATTTGATAATGAAAGAAGTACCCATTTGAAATGCAGTAAATTCAGACCAGCAGTTACCACATACTTCGACGATCCCAATTACATTTTCTGAGAAACTCATTTATTTGGGAATTGGGTAATGTATTCTTGTAGAATTGAAGCCTGTGTCACGTACAGTATTCCTAATATATCAGAACTTAAATTATGAGGTTTTTAGTATTGTTCACATATCGATGCAACATACGAGATACATGGTTACCACAACAACAAAAAAAATAGGAAAGTTTTTACTTTTAAAATTGTTTTCGTTTTGGAAAACTAAAATAAAGCTCAGTTGTTTTCAATATGCTAGTAGAGTTTCTAATGTGTTTAACTCCATATGAATGTCAATATCACTGAACATGCAAGGCGCTGAATTTTTTCGACAGCTTGAACACTTTTATTTAAAACTTTTCTTCTTTGCTGCTCCACCATCATGTCGTTGCCCAATCAGAGAGTCATTATTTGTTTCAATCTTCTAAGTATTACCTTCGTTAAAGATTCTCCTTTTGTGCTTTAAACAGCAAATAAACTTAACAAATCTTCACGTACCATAAATGTTTTCATCATTTCTATTAATATGTACTTTTATTTTGCCTTGATTAGTATATTTATCATTTTTGAATTAAAATTAAGAGATTCAATTCATAATTTTCTTTATAGTTTAAATAATTTCGGGGGTTCAAGCCCCCTGAACCCCCCTGGCTACTGGCTTAGTATAGCTATATATATGTATGTATATATATATGTATATGTATATATGTATATGTAACTATATATATATATATGTATATTATTAACAATATGTATATATATGTATGACATGTATATATGTATATGCACACACACACGTGACAGTAACGGCAGCTAACCAGCCTTAGCAGCCAATAGCCAATAACCTCCTATACCACTTGCCCGCAACTTAATATATATAGCAGCAATAACCTTGTATGTATATATATATATGCTGTTTATATATATATAATAATATATATATATATATCTACAACATACTATTCTTTCTATATATATATATATATATATATATATATATATATATATATATATATATATATATATATATATATATATATATATATATATATATATATATATATATATGTATTTAGTAATAAATATATATATATATATATATATATATATATATTTATCTATTTATTTATTTATTTATTTATTTATTTATTTATTTATTTATTTATTTATTTATTTATTTTATTTATTTATTTCTTTTATTTATTTATTTGTTTATATATATATATATATATATATATATATATATATTATATATATTTATATATATATATACATGTAATAATAATATATATATTTATATATATCTATATATATCTAATATATATAATAATAATATATATATATATATATATATATATATATATATACTATCATAATAATATATATATATATATATATATATATGTTTAACATAAAAGATATGTATACATACATATAATATATATATATATATATATATATATATATATATATATATATATATATATAATATATATATATATAATAATAATAATAATAATAATAATAATAATAATAATATAT